>LUCH01001173.1:24320-46829 GCA_013368495.1 Paragonimus heterotremus | reverse complement strand
GAGATGGCGATGTGTCGCAGTCAATGGCGTACCTTTATCCATACCATTTCTAGTTCTTCCGCTCCGTTTTTTTTAAAATTAATGTTCAAACTTCTTAGTGGCGTTTTCTCCAGAACATTTCACGTCACTGTTGAGATGAGCGGCGGCCCGAGGCACAGTACCTTTTGGTCAGGCTCATGGCTGTTATGATGATAATGAGAATACTAGAGCAGGCGGGTTGCACAGGACAGCCGAACGTTTACAATCAGCTTTAACCTATGTCGATCAGGTCCGTTGCCTTTTCTACTGTTTTGCTTCTCAAGTGGTCTAAAGGTTTTAGCGTGGGTGACCCTTATAACTTGTAGAAACAGATACGCTTTGGTTTTTGTTTCCTGAATGGAGCAAGATTTTCCGGCCTGAGTGCTAGCATATTGATCCTCCAATAAGCATATCTTATCGAAATCAGTGAATATGATTTTCAACCTAATCCACTAATGATAGAACCAAGATATTTTGCTCTTCACAGCAGTACGCATCCAATGAAACACATCGGGTTTACGAAAGTTTTATCGACGGTCTCTTCTTCACATCATGACCTGGCACCTCTGTAAAACTGTTAGGTAAGTGGTACAGACGAAGCGCTCCCGTCTTTTGATTCACATAAATTGCCAATCCCACGGATAGTGCAGGCCATCACGTTACGAAATTCCTGCGATTTTTCACCCGTAAGATGGCGAACGAAACTTGTCGTTACCTGCGTGTGTCAAGTATGACTGTCGTATCCTTGCAGAATAATACTACGAAAGGTACTTCCTTAAAATATATGTACTGTGTATTGTTTGCTCGAATTTTACCCACACTTATTGATTTGGTGTAGGCAGGGGCAAGCAGAAAACCAAACAAAAAGTTTAGATGATCGATCACTGGCATCTCCCTCGATGTTCATTCATGTTTGTTCGGTCAGTTAATCATGCACCCAGAATGATAGCTCACAGGTGATTGCACTCTGCGGCGCCGCGCAATCTACCTTCAACAAAATCACAGTACGGCTGGATCTTGATGTGTTGTGTGCATTGGTGACGATGGCAGAACGCAGTTACTCTTTGCAAACCGTGCGCTGATATTGGATAAAAGTGTTAATGATTAATAGGAATACTATCCGATCGTTGATAGCACGTTTAAAAAATACGCTAATTTCCAACGTCTTCGTAGTAGTTGCCAGCAGAAAAGAGAGCTGCGTTCTGAGGACAACGGAATTGGGACTCGTTGCTTCCGGCCCTGTCGTAGGTGTGTATATAATGTTTCGTCACTCTTGAACATAGCAGCGACACCTAAACAACATGAAAGTTCCACCCAGACGTCCCGCACGTTTACTCTTTTTGATGGAGATGCACAAGAAAGCATGCATCAGTTGGTATACGGGGAGCTGTTATGTGGACCTGAATCATCTAACAAAAGCAAGTACACTGGGAACGTGTTTTGAAATCTGTAAATGACATTGATGTTGGATCTCAGGCTGTTTTAGTGCGACTTATTGTTGATACTTGGTGTCTTGGAAAGAATGCGCCTTACTTGTTCACTTCTGTGTTGAACAAGATATCAGAGACTTCCATGATCGGTTAGGGTTAGTCTGCCCCAGTTATCATCTTGGCTCTGACGTCCACTCTCTTTCGTTGAACTACTGCAGTTGACGGGTTTTCTGCCGAGACAGGGATGTTTAGGTATGCATTTTGTTCCTGGTGCAGTTTTGGGACAACGTCATACGTTCCGGCGCGTTCGGAACGGGTATATGAATAGGGCGGCGACGTTCTGTTTCCGTGTTTTTGTTATGGGCATAGTTTACAGCGCACTAATACCTTCAGCATCCATTTCGGCGTACGTTGAGTCTGTTCATTCTAACCGATTTTGTTCGATTTTATATTAAACAAAATCTTGGAGGCTGCCTCCGCCAATTACCATGCCGATATACACTTCCTGGCTGGACATTTGGATGGTTTTTGATTCGGTTGCCCGACGTTCTCTGGAGTTGCCCTCACCCTAAAAGAGCTCCAGTGAAGTATACTAAGGTCATTGTATACCCGCTGTGAACGAAGAGTGAGACAGTTACCCTGATTATTCTCCATTCGACAAGGTTACCGAATCTCCTTTTTCCCATTCATGTGTGTGATGGATTACATTTTTGGAAGGGGCACTCAAAGCGTTCGAGGATCTCGATGCGAGGCTTATTTCAGATAAGCTGAGCAGTATTCAGTGCGCAAACAACATAGCCTCACTTCGTCAGGCAACATACTATACTGACCATGTTTAATCAGTCACATGGTATGGTTGATGTATACGCTGTACATTGTTCACCATCATCACCTACGGCAACACATTGTTTTGCACTGATACTTAACTGCCATGCAACTACGAACGGAAGATCATATTTTAGCCATGAAAATTTGAAGAGAAAGGATTAGCCTTAATTACTAAAGACATCTATCTGTAAACTCAAACATTCAGCACCATGCATACAGACAACCGATCTGTGATTGAAAGCAAGGCATCATCAGCGGGCCAGCCTACTTACGGCTTTCACTGCTCTATGTCATTGTGTGCACTTTCTTCACATGCAGTTCGAACAGTCAGAGACGGCATTCACCCAGTTGTTCCCGATTAGCTGCCAGCCCATCCTTAGTGTCTAGCCACCCACCGACCGTGTGAATCACGAGGGCCCTAGTCCAGTACACGAACTCGACCTGTAGTGACTGACCCTATGATACTTGATTTCATTTCTCCGCGCCAAGTAATCGCTTGTTCATTTCACACTTTGTGCCTGTTGTTAGGAATCTTAGAAAAACGAGATCGATGTCGCAGACGATTAGCTTTTTTAGTACGCGGCTAACCATTTAAACATGTGCATACTAAGAATAAGCGAATGAACTTATTTCACACTCACTACCTATTGGATCGTCACCTTGGTTACGCGCTCAGTCGCTTGGCCCAAACCGAGAAATCAGAAGAGACACGGCTGCACTGTTTATTGGACGAGCGAGACGAGACGAACTAAGGCCACAGAAGCTCTAGATTTACAGGACAAAACTATTACCATAGATGGTCGACAGACACGAAGCGAATCAAATGAGACAGTTATGTATAGAAGTCAGGGAGTCAGAACAAATCACGTTAGAGGGGGCGTCAGAAGGCGACGCTAGACAAACTGATCATTACTCACAAGCAAAAGTGGTTGAGCGTTCAAATATGATAATTCGGTCATGCCTATCGTGAGGTCAATGGCGCAGTGGTTAACACGGTTGCCTCATGAACAGCGTGTCCGTGGTTCTGATCCCGGCAGTGGCGATGATATGCACTACTGACGAGCTCTAATGAGAGCGAAACTCGAGTCTAGTGCTTCTTTTCGAAAGGGGCCAACTGGATAGTCTATGGGAATGCGACAGCTGCGATCAATTGTGAGTGATGTTCAATTTGAAACAAACTGTTCAGATAGCGCGCAGACGTTCGACCGCACACCTGCAATCTGATTGGCTGAATGGGACCATACCATCCTAGCTGGGCCGGTCGATCGATGTGACGTAACGCGTCCTGGCTGTCTCGTTAGGAGATGCGCCTCCTAACACTACCAGATATCTGATTCCTAACTTCAACGTTACATATCAGTTGATGACATCGAATTGAAACGGTCAAATAAAGATAACGACGATGAACTGTTTGAAAACGATTCTTGTACTTTTCTATAAGCGGTCGCGCTTCTTATCTGGAAACGAACACAGCCCCCGCGATCTCCTTATGTACGAGACTCAAGCTTCGGAGAGGTACTTCTCCTTCGCACGAGGTGTCTTGGATTTGAGAATACCGCCTGGTCCTTGGGGGTGCGAACTTCTGTTTTACCCACTATATCTCCACCACTGCTGATACAACTTCTTAAGTAAATACCGGTCAGCAACTTCTATACTTTCATTAACCGACATTAAGCTTACGTAATCATAGCGGTCTTACAGATGCACTTTGTACCTTGACGTTGTAAAGCGCATTCCGAATTACTTGTCAGTGCATGATTGAAATTAACGGGCCGTTCACTGTAGACTCACCTGAGCTAACGTATTGGAGTAAGGTGTTGACAGTGTTCATGTACATGTTCAGTACACCCCTGCGTTCATTTTCACTGTCTACCTCCCAAGCCATAACATCGACGAAGTATGATGAATGCCTGGATCCTAATAATGACGGGTCAAACTATTTCCTCTGTTTTCGCAAGAGCCTCGAACTCCTTTCAAAAATGTAAGAACTATTATCGAATGAACCTAACACAGAGGGATGTTCTTTAACGTCTACACAAGTTAAATCAATTAAATTTAGACCTATATTAGTGCTTCTCACTTTCTTTGAAAATCGCGGTTTTCGTGTCATTGCATTTAACAGCTGAAACACAATATCTGATCTCAATTTTAATGCGTGGTTCGAAATCTGCCGATCAGGACACCACTAGAACTTCGTTGTAACATAGAAGTCGCATACCGGCTAAATTGGTCCTCCAGGTGTTCCGCTCAATGTTCTACCCTTCTGGATTTACCACTTCTACTTCGTTACTAGTCTCATGAATAGGCTGACGCCTTGGGCTAGTGGTACAGATAAAACCGAATGGTCCGTGAGTATTTTCTAATGCAGAGGCGGGTTTTATTTTGCCATTTTCTTAACTTTCTCTGTTAGCCATCATAATACACCTCAGTTTTTTACGGATATTCCGTTCTACTTCTAACAACTTTGTGGACTTCTCTGAGATTCAACGTTTGTTAAACCCGAAGACCACTTTGCCGCACGTTATAGTGCCTGCCTCATGAATGGTCTACGAATTTTAAGTCCAGCAGCTGTTGGGATCTTCGAGATCAGAACGACCAAGCTTATATTCTAGGCTAGTGTTTTACCGATGACATGGCATAGCGAACCGTAACCATCCGTGTGATCGTTGCTTAGCAAAAGAATGAAAAGGACGACAACATAACAACGCATGATCTGAATCCAAGTAAGTGTTCCAATATGAACAAAACGGGTGAATAGAACCGCGCCACTTGTTACTCTTGACCATTCGTGATTAAGTCTATTTCATAGGCGTGCGATGTCTAAAATTAATGCTGAATAAAAATAACCTGTGATGATCGGCTTTCAGATGTACTCTACACCTTCAAAGTGTGAAGTGTTGTTACAAGATTAGGTTGACCCTAACTTTTTGTTTTACATTGTAAACGGGCCGCTTACTACTGTTAATCTCTCCACCCAAGTAGATGCTTTCATCTTGTCAGCCTGTAATATTGTTGACGCAACGTCTCTAAGATTAGCGAAGGTGCGTGGTACATGGCAGACCTACATATTTCCACATACAGGGAGGGCTTTTGTGAGTGTATGTATGTGTTTGTTCTACTTTAGACGGCTGATAAATTAGTTATAGAACGCACTCTTGGCAACATATGAAGTATTCTTCATTGGAACGTACGCCGATATAGTGAACGATGTTCTTATCCGCGCTGATAGACTTTATGTGATATACGAAGTCTGGCAAAGCACAAGCTACTGCTCACTGGGATCCAATCGGCCATGCATCACTCTTCGGAACTGTATCTGGTCGCAGGAAACAAAGTAGGCTTTATCGGAAACAGTGGGGAAGAAAGGTTCGGATTATTAACCATCTGGAGGTAAGCTCAAAGTATACAAAGGTGGTATAATCATAGAATCCTGTTCAAAAAGCGCAGTACATGCCAGGCCGCCAGTTTGAGAAAAACAGCTTGTTGACCTGTTTGGCCGTCACCACTTGGATAACAAAAAGCGGAGATTTTAAGATTGAGTTGAAGACAAGACTGTTGCATGAAATCAATAATGGCACTTTGATCCATAATTTTTTAACAGGTTGCGTCATTATTTTTGGCGCATCCTTTTCTGTTACTCGGCTGTCCATAAGTCCTGCTTATCTAATGAGTGATACTCAGCTAGCGTTTGTATATGATGCTGCCGCACCAAAGGATCGCTCGTAACTGCAGCGAGCTTACTGTAAATGTTCAGTGTGACATTACTTTCTCGGGTGCGTTATAAATTTGCGTCGTCCATGATGTGGAGGGCAGGGGCTCCGGCTTGAGCCTAAGAACAACTGTGTGTTTACGCACAGACCACAAATAGTCGGCTATTTTTGACTAACATTTTTCTGCCTACTTGTCTTTATTTAACACATTGTCTTTTGCACTTTCTTTTTTTTCGTATGCACAGGCTTGACAGCCGATGCTCGGATTTTAATTAATCGTATGCGAGTCGAATGCAAAAGCTATAGGCTCACTGTGGAGGATCCTGTATCACTTGAGTACATTGCACGATACACTGCGCAAGTGAAACAGACTTACACTCAAAGTAATGGTCGCAGACCTTTTGGTGTGGCGACTCTCATAGTCGGGTTCAATCAAGACGGGACCCCACATCTCTATCAATCAGATCCATCAGGTACACATTTCGAATGGTTGGTAAGTGGATATACTTCCTGTCTGTCATTTCCATACAGGCTAATGCTATTGGTAAAGGTTCGAAAGTAGCCCGGGAATTCCTTGAAAAAAATTACAACGAGCAGGCCGTATCAGATGAAGTTGGAGCGGTCAAGTTGGCCGTGAAAACGTTAATGGAGGTGATGCAGTCGGGTGCAAAGCATATGGAATTGGCCGTGATGCGTTGGAAACCTCCCTCCAAGCCAGGGGAACGTTTTGTCGATTGGCAAGTACGTTGACCGATGTAGTTTAGGGTCATGTTTCATGCCACTCTACGCCTTGATTTTTTACAAGCCTTTTTGCAGTTGTAATTTTTCATGCCAATTAGACCTGAGTGATGTGCATTGTTATCGTTTTACTTAACGTGAATGAGCGCCTTAAGAATCGCTGCCCGTTCGTGCATTTAATCTGTGGTTCATGGACGCTTGTATCTTTAATTAGGATTAATCTTGTTAAGAACAGTGTTGTTTGCAGTTCGGGTTGGAAGTTCACGTTTTTGGTTATTCACCGATCTTGGCATTTAGGTTGCAAATGTTTCGTCATCAAATGAGGTGACATCATTTTCAGTGCGTATAGGTTTGAATGTACAGACTTGACCGTAGGGGATTCATCAACGTCATCGTCACAGTGTCCCTGAACCGTATCAGAAGGTACAGCGGCTCGAGCCGCCGCTTATTTTAACAGCGGCATCGAGAATTTTGCAATTATGTATACAAGTGGGTTGACGTTTTGTTCTCAATTCTGGTTACTTCCGGTTGTTTTTCACTCGATTTCCGCTTGGTTGTCATGACCCCAGATCCGTACGCACTGATAATGTCACCTCATTTGGTGATTAAACTTTCGCAGCCTAAGTGGCAAGCTCAGCGGATAACCAAATGCCTAAAGGTTTGGATCGGTTTCTCTGTTTCTAATCCTCGTTATTCACGTAAACGACGGCTAATGCTGTTGTAGGTGATTGCGACGTAATTCGGGAAACACTGAGTGGTGCCGAGTACACACCTTAGTGATTATCATGTAATGTTTTAGTGTATCTATGGCCTTGTATCCTTGCTTCCAGTTTCTCGAATGTGATCAGCTCTCCATTGAAACAATTTTGCTATACACTTGCTGCCCTGCAGAGACACTGATAGTCATGTTAGTATATGGTTTTTAGTAGCACACTTTGTTTAACCACTGATTCATGTTTGCCTCGTCATACCTAGGTTTTGTTCGACCAATGAAGTCCTTTGAACCATTTTTACTGTTCATATTGTTTGTGACCAGTGTATGACAGTTCCCGTGTGATACAATAAGTCTCCTCGGTTAACGCCATTGAAACTTACGATATCCTATAATTGCCATAGTAGTAGATGTTCTTGATTTTTAGAATAACGTAACCGTGTACTCGCTTATCATGAGGCGAGACATGTCAATACATTTTTAAGCCAACTCTAGCCCACCAATTGTGGAAGATGGTCTATTGAATAGTGCCTGCAGAGATTTAACTCAGTGGCACTGGCCAATTCTTACGCTAATACTGCCTCTGTTGTTCTCACCGTTGACTGGAAATACTCGTTACTCAAAAATGTCATAGCTCCTTAGTTCACCCTCCCTTCTTCTCTTCTGGTTTGGTATCGTTAATTAGAGTAGGCCTCTCTTTTATCCATGAGTATTTATACTCTTAATTTGCTACTGGTAGTACTACTATGACCGTGCTACGCGGTCACCATTTTCTGTACGGCCTGGTACATGGTTGCGCGGTCAAAAAAACCATACTTCGAGATTGACCTCGTTTGTGTTTGCCTTTCCTCTTCAGTTACTGAGTCAAGAAGAGATTGAGAAGTATGTACAAACAATCGAACGAGAACGAGAAGAAGAGCTGGAAAGAAAACGGCAGAAGAAAGAAGGCGCAACCACGTCCCCATCTTAATTCCGTGTTGCCATTTGCACTTGTGATTAACAATGTGAAATATATCGTTTAAATATTTTGTACATTGAATTGTGCGACAACACATACAAGTATGGTCAGTAATCGGAAGCTTAATGGAAGACGAAGGTTAGATCGTGCTGCGGGGATTATATGACAGCGTAGTTGGGATCCTGTTATATGTTATCAGGCTGTATGTCGTATCAATAGCCATCATCACTGCCGTTGCTTACACTTGCATCCAGAATATCATCCTCAGATACAGGCGATTCGATAAGCTCCGTAATTCCGTTACCGTTTTGTTTTGATTCGGATTCTTTTGCTTCTTCCGGCATAGGTACATTGATAGCTCTGTGTATTGTTTCTAGTGTGTTGCGGTCGATGTACTGCATGATTGATTGATTCGAGCCATTCAGACGTTCACGCATCTCCTGCATACATGCAAGTGCCTGATTGGTTTTGAGGGGAGTAAGAAGGGAGAACAATAAAATAGTTTGCCTCTTGTGCCGTCTGGTTACTCAGTCGTGGATCAATCACTTACCGCTTGATATTTCCCTTTCGAAACGAATTCCCGTATCATTGCCGCGTATATGTCACCCGGTCGGAGTATATCTCCGGGCTCAGTGTTTTCCAATAAAGTTTGACAGTTCCGCATAGCCTCCAGCGGATCCACAGAGAATAATCTGTATGTATGTCAAAAACATTTACGCGTTATCATTTGTAGGGACAGCACTGATTATTCAACTGAATGTTACTGAACAATGGTCTAGGTAAACAACCTTACATAACTGTTGTAATTGATCGGATTGTTCTCTAACTAGATTTCACCGAGGGTTGCGACTGTACTCGGTGTGATACTGATTTTCTCACGTCTCTATCTGGCACGTTAACAGATTCCAAGTCATCGTTTCGCTTCGAATTTGGATGATCCGGAACTTGGTTAGGCCGACGAATCGCTATTCTGAAACAGTGGGCATTTCTGGCATACGGTGTGTTATGTTTGTGCAACTCCGTAAAGTCTGATCGGTTGGAAAGCGGTTCGACGGATCACAGCTGACAAAGCCTCTATCGGTTGTGAACTCAATTAAACTCAGGATTCGGTTCCTACATGCTAGATACTTTCTTGTTGGGCTGTTTCCATAATGAAATCAGACCGGTTAATAAATAACCTAAGCATTTGTGTAATGCAGCGTTTGCAACGAGACTCACAAAATGTTGATGTGGACCTCCTACCTGGCAGAAAATTGACTGGTCTTGATTATGTTTGACAATGTTCAAACAATGCAGACATTGCTAGACGCTATTCCATGCTTTGCTAAATAGTTCGGAATGCGCTTGCAACCTCAAAGTGCCTCCGTAAGACTGCTTACGTCGACTTAAATTTAGATACTGAAGGTTGTTGGCCGATTTGTTTACGACGGAGGTGTAGGGAATGAAAAATAAACGCATGTCTCCAAGGCTAGAGTAGTATTCATTAATCCAGAACATTTATGGTAACAGGGGACACATTTGAAACGTAAGGGCTGTATTACTTTACGGCAGCGAAACTTAGACGTTCAGGGTAGGAAACGTGAACCGTCTTCGGGTGTTTGACCACCGATGTCTGCGTTCAATCGCTGGTATCGGGTGCACCAACTAATAAACAATGAAGAGGTTAGGGAGCGGGTATTTGGTAGTATTGTCAAGCAAGATCTTTCGTTCAGTTTTTAAGTTTGCACAAATTTAGATGATCAGGTTATGTATCAAAGATGCCAATTAGTCATCTGCCACACCGAGCACTCGTTGTCGATGCTACGGTTGACCAGCGTGAAGCGGACAGATGATAACCTGACGGAGTGGGCTGAAGCCGTTCACCAAGGGGTTGGCCACTGTAGTTTAAATTCGTCTACCGGGCTGGGGACATCGCGACTTAGAGAATGGGTGGGCTGCAGGTTAATCGGGGACAATGGGGTGAATGCTGTTTTTGCTCGTTCGAGTTGCCTGTGGAGTAAGTACACTTAATGACGCGACCCAGTAAAAGTCGTAAGAAAGCTATCTTGCCGATGGCGCCTTACTTTCACTTATAACTCGATTGTTTGTTTGTCAGCACGTTGTTGTTTTATATCTGAGTATGGACATACTTGCTTTGAGTTGTTAGTTCCCCTCTCTTTCCTTTTTTTTCTTACACAGGGCTTGCTTCTTTTTAAGGTTGTATGGTAATTAAGCGTTCTTGAGAACCATCAGTAGATTGTTTTCTTTGTTGTTGTTGCAATGGCATGCTATTTTGCGGAGTTTCACAATACAACAGTCCATCGGACACGTCTGTGTTGGATACGTCTTAGTTGCCAAGAGAAATTCAGTGTTATTTCACATCCGACACAATAGACTTGGGTTCAACGCCAAGGAGGAACACACCAGATGACTATTGAATAGCTATTGTGTGACTGTTAAGTCAAATGCACACAGATTGAACATAAACAATTCACCACCGTTCGTTGATCAGCAGAGATTGAGCACATCATCTAAAATGAAATTGCGGAGACTGTGCGCAGTTATTTCTTCGCACTGGTTATGAACACGACAAACAGTTTTCACCAGTATTTCTTATTTTGCAACCAAATTTTTCGTGTGATTGCGCATCAGTGTTAACTGCTCAGTGTACTGCTGTCTACAATGATGGGCCGGAAGTTGTTGATTTTCTGTTACTCCCTCGCGGTGACCGCGGCTGAACCCCATAACAATGTAAGTGACAACGGCGTTGTCACTGCATCGTTCCCACCTCATTATACGTGAAACGAAGGCAACTTAACAGACCTGTACGGTTATATTAAGCATAGATTGGTACATTAGTGGATGGTCTAGATTAAAAAGTATATTATTGAGTATAACAATTATTCCGAACCAAAAAATGTTTAGAGGAGATTCAGTGGTGAAAAATCTCGACTTCGGCTGGATTCGGACCAGCCACAGGAACAACATGCCTAAACAAGGTAGGCGCTTCGCTGGCTCAGCCATAAAACTACGCCGTTGGGGCATTCTGTCTTCGCTGCTGGTTCGAATCCACCCGAAGCGTGGATTTTTCGCAGATAGGTCTAAACTCCCATGATGCTTGTAAACAGAAAAATTTTCCAAAGCAATGCTAAATCTGCCGGAAATTTATTTGAAAAATATATTATCCAATGTGTTGGGTGATGTCAGTATTTTCAAGTTGTTTCCTAACACGAGGTGATTAAGTGGAATTGACAGAACAGTCACTGTGTCCTTTCGAGAGAACCGAGTAGCCTCGATTTCGCTTGATAACTTACGTCATCACTCAACAATTTATAATGTTAGGTCAAACAACTAGTGATAGACATTCTCACCTCACAAACACTTAAGGCCAGAGTTGCACTTCTAACCTGAGCAAATGTCTACTACTGGTACAATTCAAGAAGAGAGTAACTCGAACACTTGTTCTAAGTGGACCAGCCGAAAAGTGTGTATGGATACAAAACCTTTAACAGTCAGATTCCCCAAATGCTCGTTATTAACAGGAATTTTTATGGATATGTACGCCCAGTAGACATTCACTTTCTGATTTCGAAGTATTTCCTGATCAGCAGAAAGCCGCGCAGTGACAACAGGCACAAATTTGCTTACCTCTGTGCTGTATGATCCAATTTAAACACATGAGTGGCGCTTCACTTTCCTTAACCATTCGGTCTGGTTTCATTATCGAGTCTTGAATTGATCTTCTCACCCTAAATGCAAACACTAAATACACTCATCACTACAGTGACGTTTGCTATTGGGGCAGTATACTTTAGACGCAATTACCTGTTGCTCAGAAGCTGTTTATTGGAAGAGTTGTCGCGTTCGTGTTATCAGTGGTCCACATTGAACAGTACGACTTTCAGTACAAGCGCCTTCTAGAATATCGAAGAAACAGTCATATCTGTTTGCTAAGACATCGTGAGTCCAAGTTAGTTCAAACTAATGTCAGTTATTGTACAGCCAATGAGATAGCACGACTTCCCCCAAGCCAAATGGCAATCGTAATTTTGATCAACCCACTTTCACTGACATCATATTCCCGGCCGCTGCAAAAATATGCACTACTAATGAGCCACAACAAACTCGAGTATAGTGCCTTTTTTCGAAGGGGAATGACTGCAAAGTTTGTAGAAATGTAACAGCTGAGATTGGTTTTGAGTGATGTTCAATGTATATGACCATATCTATCGATCAGTTTACTCACAAAAAACCTCTTTAGAGTGAAATCAAAAACAGCGGCGGACTGTGGAAATTTGTCTTATGTTTGAAATGACAAGTCTGTAGTAATATTCGAATATAGCTTCAACATGACACATTCATCAGCTACTCAGTAAACAGCGGATATCTGAGGACTGCCTCTAGCCGTGCAATGGTGATAAGCTTATTTAAAATAACGAGACATTGCCGTGTTTTAATCGAGTGCAACTTATGTCATTTTCCTGTGCCTACGATAATAGTGTACAATACTCTCATCTTCCAGAATTATATCTTGGTTTTAGGGTTTGTCTCCTGATATGGTGGGATTCATCTTTCGGGTTGTGGCTCTTAACCTGTAGCATCGGGGGCTGGAGACGCTAAGTGAGTTAACGACCAATCGGGCTCAATGGCACGAATGTTGTCGTTGTTTAGGTGAATTGTTTGTGAAGAAGGAGTACTTAATGACACGAGACATTAAAAAGCCTGAAGAAATCTTCTTGATAACACATTACTATCATCTACACTTTAACTGTTTGTTTACAAGGTGTAGGCACCTTGATGTTGAGTGTTTGAGTTTAGACATGACTGTTTCCTCTATTTTCCTTCCTAGTTAGTACTTGCCTATCCTCCCGATAGTTGTATAGCAATGTAAACCACTAGTACATTACTGTTTATAATGTTCATCGTTAACGGTTGACGATAGTTTTAATAAATCAAACACACATTGTTTCTGTGCCTCATTTTCAAATGCCAACTGGACACCGATTAAAAACAATGCTAACATTGAAATGGTCTACGGTATCGGTTTAGATTATAGTCTCAGTTACCGAAAAATGTACCTGAGGGGACTAATGTTACATGACTTACAGTTGTGTTTGTGCAAACTCTTTACACATTGTAGCTTTGTTTTTAATCTGTGTCAGACGTTTTTGTAGTCGCAATTCAGTTGCCTCGTTGGTGGTTGTGGAGTTGATAGCTTTCAGAAGCACCTTGTATGCTTCGGTTAGTGCTCCAGTAGCTTTCTCGTAACTTCCAAAGTCTTCTATTTCAGCCTAGTTTTAGGAAAAAGATTGTTGTATGGAAACATACGGAAGATGATCAAAGTGGAATAACAAAGACTTCTTTGTCTCAAGTCATGAGCTGTAGAATACGTCAAACATTTCTTGCACCGTTATTCATGAGGCATTTTCACCTAAGATAGAAACATAAATACTGGAAACGTAAGGTAGGAGGTAGTTCAGTATAGGAGCATATAGTAGTGCACTCTATGTAGAATTAGGAAGAAAGACAAAAATTTAACTTTGAACTGAAAACTAAACAAAACCTTCAACATGCAATGTAACAACAAAGCTGAAGGGACAGAAAAAAGATAAAAGGCCGTTGTGGGTCAAGTTTGTGAAAACGAACGCGGGTGATTTACCAAACGACGGAGGTCCTCAGTTGATGTGAATGGAAAATGTACATATGATTGACATCAATTATTTTCGTCCAATTTATTTGTCGTCTTTTCACTGACAGTGTGCTAATGGGTAGGTTGATGACTTATCAGTCCGGGATGGTCTGCACAATCACGGCCCCACTCATTGCATCACGATCTATTGTACTCAGACTTTCTGTGCGTGTTGCACGTCTGAATTCACGGTCACGTAACTATCATTCACTGAACCTTCAGACATCCGTCTGGATCGCGTTACTCTAGACGGTCAGGTTCAAAACTACGTCCTTCCATGATGCAAGACTGAAATTTCAACACGAAAGACTTACTTGTATAAAATCCTGGTACGTTGTTGTACCTCTCAAGCACAGCCAGAGGAAGACTGTGCATCAGTTTGCTTCAAAACCGGAAACACATTGCGGACAAATATTGTCACAGATATACCGACCTCTCACTTTAATCCCCATCTTTCGCACTACAACTAACCATCGACAGCAACCAGTTATGTTCGCAGAGATAGTTCCAAACTGAAATCGCTAAAAAGACAAACAGTGTGGTCTTAAACCTATCGAAGTTTATCACCTGCAGCTGATATGGTAATAATCTTCCAACAATAGTGTATGCTTTGATTCCTTCGCTATCGCTAATTGACTATATTTTTATGTGGCTTTTCACTCATTTGTATATTTTATCATTAGTTATACAAATGTAAAGGGTGAGGGGGCTCACACCGAGGTGTACGGCTCATGGTTGATTATCTGAATGAATCAATTATGTGAACGGAACAGATACATTTGACTGTGACTGATGTTCAACTTATGTGTGACACTCAACAAGTGTGATGGGAGTTTTTTGGTAAGAACAGACTATCAAGCGAAAAGTTTTTCCTTCACTTGTTAAATTCCGACAAAGAAATTGATTCCATTTTTGTACAAAAGTATCAGTATTCGTGCAGTGGAGTTGAGCGATCGCATTATACCACTCATACCGCAGCTATTCAGTAGCAGGTGCAGGGCATATTTTTTGACAACGTACAAGCCACAAGAAGACTGCAAGAAGGATCGTCAAGGTGCAGCATCACCCATAACGGTCCCTGCTACTCAATGGAACTAAGCACTGACATCTGTGGTAGCCAAGACTGTTTGAGGCCGAATACTGCGTGCAAATGAGTGGTTTTGTGACAGGTTTGGTTTACATGCTTAACCCGTGTATTGCTTTGTTGAATGAATGACCCTTGTGCCATCCGCGTTCTTGGATCACAACATTAGTACGACGAGGTAGCGGCTGCCCTGTTACGTGTGGGTAGACAAATGTTGTTCAGCTGTCCAAACTTACACAGAAGCAGTCGCCGTAGCCGGAGCTCGAACCTGCAGCCACATAACTCATAGACCTTTTCAGTACTAACAAAGGTACCCACCAAATCTTTTTTGCTGTAAAACATGAGACCCTGGTGATCACATTTCGGTGATTTAGTGGATAGGTGCTTTGAATATGATCTTCCGCTTATTCATGGATCGTGGGTTCGGCTCCTTGGGGTATGTGGTGCTGATGAGACCCAGGAATGTCGAAGCAGCTACCTACCACTTCGCTAGCGGTCCCTTAGATCACCTGCTTGCGCAAACTCCTTTCAGCACCTCTTGGGGTTATACTGGATGTTTGCTCGTCTGAAGGCCAAAGACGATTGATCGACTTCAGCCTATGAGAAGAAGATGTACGGCAGCTAAACAAAGTAGCACGATTCGATATGCTCTTGTACTTCTTACGAAAAAAAAGTGCGCGTTCGCCTGGACTAGGGATGTAGGCTGAGTTCTCAAGCATGCACGCTGGTCACAATGATTCCGGTTTCAGAAAACCTTGCATGGCGTTTTCTCCTGCGCCAGGTGTACAGAATTGAGTATCGTCAATACAACTTTTAGCCCCGCGCGAAAGTGCACTTAAAGGCCTTTCCAACATTGTCACTATTTTTCCCATCGGATGCAAAGAGCTCTCTAACCGACCAACTTACCCACGTGATAAATCGTGCACATGGAAGCTCGTGATCAACCCAATACAAAACTACCCGGATTGTGATTTGCACAGGTGCGTTCTACCAGTCCGCCAACCAATCGGCCTCCCATTGGCTAATAATTACACGGACAACCGACTGACTCTCCCCCCTTACTCCGGCATTGGCAACCCTGAGATCACAACTAGATCAGCCATTGGTCAATCGTATGCAATCACACTCACGCCAAGCAGGCCCCTGATTGGTCGCTATTTTGATCAGCGAACTCGTTGGTATGTTCAGTGTGAAACCTTCCTCATTCCGGTCGCACGGACGTCTACGACATGGTTTCGTGATTCGCATTTGGTCGTCATGCTAGTCACAGGGACGACAACGTCGCAAACGAAATATTTGGCCTGACGGTCAAACTTCAGACCCATTTATCAAGATTTGGGCCCACAATATCCAGGTCAGTGACACCACAACTCTGCACAAACATTTGGATCTGGGCCTTACCTAAATCCATAGGGTGAACTGATTTAGCTTATGCTCCTGTGTCTGCTAACCTATTCTCTCTCATTTCAAGTTAGCTGGTATCCGGTTAGTGTCAGAGTGATTGTTGTTCGCTTGACTTTCTCTGAAGCGTTTCAGTTCATCGGTTCCACTGACCTATCAATTAGTTAGTAGCTTTGTGGAATATTGGTTTGTTTGTTGTTAGTCCCGCAAGCAAGTGTAGAAGTCCTAATAGTGTAGAGTGACTTTACGTAATGACGACAGGCAAACTCTGTCTCGGATTCACCAAGCAGATCAGACAAAAAACTGTTGTTTGTTCTGTAAATCAGTGGCTCACTTAACATATAGCACAGTACCCACAACCATCTATAAAGCCCTGCAAGATAAACCCCATTTAAGGCTTGACGTTCTGTTTGCACCGCGTGCTTTTCCTTTGTAAGGTTATCAGGAGAAAACAAAGTTGCCGACTCTCATGTCAAGCAGAAGTCCAAAAAACACCGGAAAACCTCTCAATCAAGAAGCGGGGCCCATGGTAGCGAAAATACGTTCAGTAAAGTATGATCTTTAATGTCCAACACACTGGTTGTCATGCCATGCACGCACTCGCGTTTATGAATCAGAATTCCAGTCCACAACACATACCGTGTTTCTGTTCACGCGTCGTGTGCACTTCTACCCCGTTAGTGCGTGTGCGACCAAAGCCTTTTGTCCGGAGGAGGGGGTTCCGCCTGCCATTCCTACTCCGTTGATCCGATCTCATTGAGCAATCACTTGTCTGGTCATCTGTGTTGTCCGCAATCCGGTCGATGTGGGTTTTTGAACGTGCCTCGTCGCCGCATTGAGGTATTCCGCCGAGAGTTGGGATACTCGCACCTCCAGTTTGGTAATCCATTACACTTTGGCTTAAAAACATCTACTACCACAATCAAGTAGAGTGCCTGATAGATTATCTAACTTACCCATTGGGTTTAACTCACGACAAGTTAATAACATATCACCTACGTCTTGTTAGTCGTCCAGTGCAATACGTGTAACTACCTACTGGGTCATTCTAAACAAAGAAACAAAGTCACTAACACTTGCCGATGCAACTGAAAGATGCAGTACTCTTTCCGTTAAAGAACTCATGGTTCCAATGGTTGTTGAAAGGTGGACAAACACACGCAAAACAACTACGACCAGAGCAAACGTGACCAACACACAATCGCTCATTGTATTCCACCTCTCTAAGAGCAAATCGAAAGAACTGACGGTATGGATGACGTATTGTAGTGGACTGTCAGGCCGGAGGTGCGAGTAGTTGAACACTCGACAAAATGTCTCAACGCGGGGGAGGCACGTACACAAACCCTCAACGATCAGATGGCGGACAACGGGGGCAATCGGATGAGTCATCGCTCGATCGGATCGGATCAACGGGCGAGACATGGCACGCAAAATAGGATGGACGACCAAATTGGAGGCTCGATCATTCCAACACTCGGGGGTATATCTCGACAGGGTCGTGGAGGACAGTCAAAGCTCACAGTGGATGGATGGATGACAACACGAGCGACCGGACGAGTCATCGCTCAAGGGAATCGGACCAACGGACGAAGATGGGCAGGCCGAAAACCCCCGGATAGAAGTCGCCGACCACACAAATAAACCGGGCAGAAGAGCACACGACGCGTGAGCGGAGACCTGGGGGCGTTGTGGACTGGAATGCTGACTCATAAACGCGAGCGCGCGCACAGCATGTGAACTAGCGTGTTGGACAATAAAGATTGTACTTTATTGGACGCCTTTTCGCTACAGTATGACAAGAAGCTCTCCTTGATGAACAGTTCGAAAGTAGAGTCTCAGCGTTTCTACTAAACATTTACAGCTCTACTCCTTTGAAACACTGACTCTAAATACACCGACTTTCCAAGACCGCTCTATGTTGCATTTAGTGACAAAAGTGAGATATAACAAATATTGAGCCACACCAAGCCCACATGTGACAAATCTGAAAACTCGATCAGACTATATCCCACAAAACGGATAGAGCCTAATTGAGTGGTCGTAAATCTAACTGGAAAGCGTGAATCTATTGTTATTCACAATGTGCCCTCTCTTGAGACTACGCATAATTGTGCTAGTGTATCACTGGAAGTTTATAACCGCTAAATATTGGCTTGCTGGTCTCCAAGTGTCAACACGCAATCTGGGCCTGTTCATTTAGCATCCATTCCAATACCCAGGTTTTTACCAGTGAGGTTTTCGACTCAGTGCACAGATGACCGAATCTTATTGGCTTGGACTACCATTCGCCATCAAATGCCGAGTGGTGCAAAGTTCCACGCAAATCGATTTCGGAAAATCAGTTCGGCAGTCCAGAGTTATCATCAACCAAAGTCATTCTGAAGTTTCGATTGATGCTTCAATTCCACAAACGGAAATACCGAATGCGGACTTCGATTTACATGAGGGCGATGACTTCACTAGCATCGGAATAGCTGAGCCCAATCAACTTCTAAGACGGGAAGCTCTACACAGAACTAGGCTGCTAGAGGTAAAGGTACGAGAAGGCGACCAGGTTTTGGCTTCCGTCAAGTGTTTTTGTATCAACGCGGTATCCTTCCCCTACAAAATGGATGGGTTTCGAATGATGGGCGACAAGTTAAGATTATTCATTGTCGACATAACAGATACCTGGTGTATGACAAACGTTAAAAACGAAGAAATGTGGCTGGTATCACTGTGTACCGTCAAGACTGTCATTTTCCCAAAGACGGCGGTACAGGCCTTTGTGTTGACAACCAGCTCAGGGCATCCGTGATGCATCAGCCGGTTCTTCCGAGCGTGTCTGGAACTGTATAGCGCATTGTGCATTTTAACTAATCATCTAATAGTCTGACCGGTGTGACCTACTGACCCTCGTCTTGTCAAACATCGTTTCTTTAATAAGGACGGCACACGCAGGCTAACTTCCGCAGAATCCTCACAGACCCTACTCATAGATGAGTTTAATTAACTTGAAATCGACCTCGGCACCAGCGAGGTTCATGTTAGAATCACATCCTGGTTTTGAATTTTAAGCTGCAATTACGAATTCACACAGCCGAAAGTGTCAGAGGTTTCACACGGTAGTGGACCTTTCATATGTTTAAGGCTAGATTATATTCTAATCAACGAAAAACGGAGTTACTGATCAGTAACTTAATGCTCTTGTTGGATGTGATGATTAAGGGGTCATATATTAACTAATATGAGAAACAGATATTTACTGATGAGTAATCGGGGATTTGGTTGATTTCAAGTTGAACATCACCCACAATTGATCGCAGCTGGTGAGGATATGCACTACTGGTGAAATCTAATGAGAGCGAGACTGGAGTCTAGTGGTTCTTTTCGAAAGGGGCCGACTGGAAAGTCTATGGGAATGCGACAGCTGCGATCAATCGTGAGTGATGTTCAACTAGAAATTAGCAAAAAACCTACTACTCATCAGTAATCTAAAATATGGCCTAATAGGTTTAATGAGATCGGAGATTTCGAACTGTTTAGGATGTCCTAATCGCGGGGTTATCGATTGGAGTTAACAGACAGTAACTGTGTCTCCTATCGAGACGATCAGCCAACCTGAGCATTACTCACAAGCGAAAGTAGTTGAGCGTTTACATATGATAATTCGGTCGTGCCTAACGTGAGGTCAATGGCGCAGTGGTAAACACGAACAGCGTAGCCATGGTTCAAGTCCCGACAGTGGCGATGATATGTACTACTGACGAGCTCTAATGAGAGCGAAACTCGAGTCTAGTGCTTCTTTTCGAAAGGGGCCGACTAGAAAGTCAGTGGGACTGTGACAACCGCGATCAATCTTAGGTGACGTTCACCTTGAAACAACTATTTCTCCTACACTCGTAACTTTGCAGAAAACATTTGCAAAGTGAGTTAAAGCAACCAGGCAAAAGACCGACATGCCACGATTTATGCTCGAACATCTCTACTGACGTTTACTGCAGACGAGTTAAAATGCACAACTTGAAAGCAAAACACCCAGCGTCATCGATCGCCAAGCATCATCTGATGACGCAACATGTGACTGATTCATCAAATCCATTTCGTGTTCCGTTCTGAACTCGAAAAAAACGTTTGCTACGATATACCCAGGCCACTGCAATCAGACACCCCAATCCCATTTTGTGCGTACAGAAAGACGTTGATGCTGCCGTAGTAGCAATCGAGCTGCTTTTGAAATTTGACCTATTGTGATTATTTTGTGGTTTGGAGTTTTGTACATTTTAACTCGTCTGCAATAAACACCGGTAGAGATGTAGAGAAATCTGCTCGAACGTAAATCGTGCCAGTCAGTCTTGTTTGGTCCATTCAGAGTTACAAAGTGAACTGGATATATTTGGCCAAAGAACTTTGTGATATGGACTGGTATGACGCCACGGTGTATCTATTACTAGGTGAAAACTGACAGTTTATTGTGACGGCCGTTACCAAAAACATCGATGGGTATGTTCCGATCAGGCGACCAATAAGACCCAGACACAGATACACACTTTGACGCTGTAAATAAAATCTACCAACAGTAAAAGAGGTCAGATTGAAACAAGTATCAACTGGAGAGAACCGAAAAAACATACGATGAGCACTGTTTAGTCCGCATCCGTGCAACTTCTACTTTCTTCATTACAGGTAGTCTGCTTGAGACTGTGGACAGTTTCACATATTTTGGGAGCACTACCTCGTCAGCCTGCAATATTGCTGGTGAGATATCAGCGAGGACAGCAAAGGCACGGGTTGCGTTTGCCAAACTGCGTCATCCGTGAAGTCGGATAGACTTCTAGTTGTCGTGGAAAAGAATGGTATGTAATGCTTGTACACGTTCTGCTCTACTCTATGACTCAGAAACGTGACCTGTTCACAACGAACATATCAACCGACTTACTGCATTTGATCAACGTTATCTCTGCCAGCTAACCCACATTAAGTGAACTAATGGAGTAACCATTACAGCCGCTCGCCGGCGTGTATTCCGGAACGTTCGGGATACGCGATCAACTAATCACATTGCACAGCCTCTGATGATTAAGTATGCCATCTGATCACTTACCATACCGGACATTATATACTGAGACACCAACAGCTGGGTGAAACCCCATGGTAGTCGAACAACAACGTGGTCATGAAGTATGAAGACCCTGACTGCTCCACTGAGCAAAGTGAGTAGATGTCGCTTGTCTGGCTGGGGTCCGGGTGATCGCTCAAATCGCCAGTTAGAAACGCTATCCGACATGGCGGTATGCCACAGTCAGTGGCGTATCTACATCCATACAATTTCTAGTTCTTCTGTTTAATCTTCTTCTATTAATTTTTAACACTCTCAGTAACGTTTTCTTCTAGGATATCTCACATCACTACTGAGGTGGCCTCAGCCCGATCCACGGTATCTTCTGATCAGGCTAGTGGATGTTATGACAACCACGATATACTGTGCAACACCAGCACTGAAGGTGACTAACGTCAGTATCACCTAGCTCCAACTAACAAGTGTTAATTCAAAACCGTTCTATAGCACTGTTGCGTCCATCAGCAGAAGCCTTTTTGCAATCTCTCACCTGTGTCACTCAGATGGAGAATTCGCCAACGGTCTTAGCATACAGTATCTGAGTGTGTTCGCCACTAGCTCCACATAGTCAGTATGTCCTTCTGGTACGAACACCACCGATGTCCTGAGAACCATTATTGTGTCATGATCCCATCTCTCATCTGGTACTAAGGACGTGTGCTGAAGAGTTATCAATGTCACTCTGTGTGTTTTTAATCAATCCGAGAAAGACTAGTCTTCCAAAGCCTGGAAGGTGTCACTCATTTTTAAAGCAGTGCTAAGAACAAACCCATCAATACCAAACCGAGTACATTAACATCAGTTACGTCAGTGGTCATGAAGAGATTGATTGACGACCAGTTACGTAAGCGTTTCATTCCA
>LUCH01001173.1:11108-21764 GCA_013368495.1 Paragonimus heterotremus | reverse complement strand
TCATTAGAGCTCGTCAGTAGTGCATATCATCGCCACTGCCGGGACTTGAATCACGAGCAACCAACCGTGTTTACCACTGCGCCACTGACATCACATTAGGCACGACCGAATTATCGTATGTAAACACTCAACTACTTTCGCTTGTGAGTAATGATCAAGTTGCCCGATCGTCTCGATAGGAGACACCGTTGCTGTCTGTTAACTCCAATCGACGACCCCTTGACTAGGACTTCTCTCCAAATTGAAATCACAGAAATCATTGACTTGTTGAGCGGTATTTGATTACTGGTGATGTTTGCAACTGAATTGATGATAAGAAATGAATTCAGCATACGAACTTTGTGTTAAAACAGGCTGAGTTAATCTGTTCGTGTTTAGAACTCACTCCTTGAGTGTACTTGTATTGAAGTTCAGTCTGCCCATTGCGATACTGTGCTTTATGCCATGCCTAGAGGTGTTGAACACCGTTACGGATGCCCGAATGCCAATACAGGTAGTATTATAGCAAGAGCTTTTGGAAATGTGCAATTTATTAAACAAGTCACTTGTGGTACCAAGTGTAGCGCTTTGTACAGAATAATTTTCATTGTTTTTCACACTTTTCACCTTCTTCAAATTCACATGTACACTCGTTTAAATTATGTGAGTTGATTCAATTAACAATACAAAAAAACACACACTTCCAAGGTCGCGAGCCCTGTGTTCTCTCTCTGCGTTCCGTGTCACGTGCGTACAGATTTTTGGGAGAATTAACGGCTAACGGAATCCGCGTTTATTTCAGCAAAATTCCAAATTCATCTGTCGTCGGAATTATCTCCGTTGTGACTTCTAAAGTTACTTGGGAATCATACGACGGATTGCATCGTTTGGATACTTCATTCGGTGTGGTGGAACTCTAAACGACGCACCTTCACGTACTACTGTGAGTCAGTTATTTTCATTTTCTGTCACTTTTTGATTTCGTACTCACTCCTGAATTGTATATAGCGTTTAGATCCACTACACAAGACACCAAAACCTGATGTCAATGCTGAAATAGAAGAACCACTTCTTCCTGCGATTTTCTAGCTTGTAATTCTGTATGACAGTCGTGCACTGATTCTGTTCGAAACGTAGCATCAGGCCTTCTCTAATCCTATACGCACCAGAACTGGCATCTCTCGCTGCTCATTTTTTTACACACATTCAGTTACATACTTACTGAACTTAACGTCGCAATGCTGTATTGGTTTCATCGCATAGATTTCCACAACAAACAGGCTGATAATATGCACTGAATGATGAGGAAAGTCGTGAAATGAAGTAAGCATTTTATAAGTTTTGTAAGCTACTTGTTAGAATTGTTCTTTTATGGATTTCAGTTTTCCTGAGCACATATTGAAGTTTCAGTCGAACATGGGTTGTATTATTCTGATGTTTTCAGGCACTGGCTTTGGGACTTGTGAGAAAATGTATTTTATAACACCTATTTTTATAGGATGCAGTTGTAGGATAAATGGATAACAAATAATCATACTCCTAATCCCTAATAAGACAGAAGTCTAATAGGTTACTGGCATAGAAAACCACGTCTACCTGCTTCCCAGCTGCCAATACGTCCACAGCTCGGTCAAACTGATTGTTTTGCGTGAAAAATTCTGCACATCGACGTAGCAAAGTTGGGTCAATTTTGTCGTCCAAAGAACTGGCCACTGTCTGAAGCGCAGCATATTGACGTGTTTGGAATGCCAGCTCAACCGCCCGACCAATGTGGCCGGCTTTATGAAACAGTAGGACAGCTTTGTTTGCATAGGCTGGCACGGACTCCAAATGCGTAGCTGCCTCCAGCATGTCTTCGACACGACCAAGTTGAGCCAAACTGTACAGGTGATCGTTTCGATTGTGCTCCTATAATGTTGATGTTACAGCATGTAGGAAATTAAATGTACGTGAGACGTAACTGAGGTGGTTACAGTAGTACTTAGTTGTTTTGGGTAATTGATAGTCAATATTTAGTGAACGTAGATCAAATTGACAAACGGGACAAACTATTTCGGTTTATCAAATAGTTAGCTTCATAAATGCACCAACGACAACGTAATGGTGTTTGGTTTGTCTAGTTTAACAATATAGAGCAAGACACAGGATTTTCGAGTGAACCCATTAAGAATAGGATTAGGTTATAATGAGAACGGTTGATAAGGATTTTGATGGCAAGAATTATGAAGTGAATTGTTCCATTCCAAAGGTTGCCGGTATCACAAATCAAAATATAGCGGAAAGTTCCATAATTTACAAAAATTCAGCGACACGAATAAACTGCATGCACCGGTTGTCCTGGTCACTGCCCAACTGAGACGTTAGTCCGGAGTGGAACAACAATCGGTGATTTTCCGTACCCAAAATAATTGCTGATTTGTCCTCTACTTCCACCGGGTCGAGGGAGTAATCACGTGTGTCCCTATGCAACCGGCATACTACTCGCTAGTGCTATAATTAATATGTTGCATACTTCGCTTACAAATTGTTCTCGTTTCCATTGCCTTGTTGTCACCAGATTCCACCTGATTTCAGCAGGTACCTATTGGACGTTGAAGGGGTTTGTTTTAATCTCTGATTCCGAGGAACTGGGCCATCTCCTGGACTCATACTTCTTCAGTAACCTTAAGTATAACACAAACAACTCACGCTAATCCGCCAACTGCACATGATCCTCTCCATTTTGATAGAAATGATCTTGATCATATTTGTTCAATTTGCCTGGATCAGCATTCCCAATGGTGGAACTTCCGGTCATTTGTGAATTTCTGTTTATCTTCTAATTTGATGTGTGGTACTCCGTTGAGATGGGCCTTAGATACTTTCAGAGCAATGTCTTGTGGTTTCCGTTATGATTAGCTTCGATTTTTGAGGAGTGTTGACGTTTTACTTCACTAGTAAACATAGTTTCTTCCATATGTTCCTTCGGAACGGTGAGTTATCTGCATTCGTTTGAACACGAAATGCTGGGGAGTGCATATTGTCGATTGCCTTCTTTGGCAACTGATTATTCTCTAATGAATAAGGTTGTTTCGTTCAGTCGGCTTGTTCATCTGTTAGCAATAAGATTTCATTCGGAATCGCGCTCACTCAAACCCTCCGATGAGGGTTTAGAAATCCGCACTTTCGAAATAGGGATCTTGATTGACAAGAATAACCTTTGGTATCCCGTAAATTACGATGGAATATCTCATAACCGCTTCTAATTGGGGCAGACGTGGCCATCTACACTGTTAATTGAAAACAATCTCAGACATGACAGTTTGTAGCAGCCACTGATGAGCCACCGTAGGCCAGATTGTTGACTCTTTTGATTTAGGATTTTCATCCATTTTTCATATATTGTTTTTATTTCCAACCTTTTGTGTTTATCTGTTAATCTGTCATTCTGTGGGCTACTGTCGGCAATAACAGCATTGCAAGTTATTCTATTCACGCTAAGGCTCAAAATAATATATGTGTACTGATGTACTCACTGCTTAAAATGCACTGATACAACAGTCGTCTATTGGCTACTATTTTTCTATATACGAGGAATATATCAACACCCCTGCTTACCATAGTCTTGCAGTCTCGGGCAGTACAGTCGATCGCGGCTACTACTGTGTTCGGATTTTTTCCTCTCAACAGCTGACATTGACGATGTGCCCTGACTCGAAATATTACGAGGTATATCAATCACTAATTGTCTCAACGACTTAGAAGAACAGATGTGTATTCTCGTGACCGCCATTCATCAGTCTTTGCGTGCATTTTCTAAGAATGTAGCTGTCTTTTCTAGAGTGGCCCGCAGTGCAGAGGACACTTTCTTCGGATCTTGGTTTGTTTCACACTGAAAATTGCGTCACCTCCCACTATAAGAGCGGTAGTTGGTTTATCTACGTAAAACGAATACTTCTGTATAATGGAATAACTTATCTCAAACATGGACGAGGTGTCGTATACTAGTACAAGCAGCGAGATTGTCTAACCTCGATAGAACGATGTCAGGTACACTGAGGGGGCTTGCTAGCGTACGTATCAAGTCATCTCCATCGCATCCCCTGCATCGTTTTGTCTCCACAACACTGCATTATGGTAATCTAATTATAACGAATTTCTCATTTCTAACCTCCCGTATTGCCGTTATTCATCCGAGCAAAACAAGGTGTACAGTAGCCGACGAAAGTCCAGTTGTAAAAGGATATGACCAACATTGACACATAATCTACAACTCAAACATCAAAACGAACGTGGGAAATCGATGCGATTGCTACTAACAAATTGCGCGCCTCGTATTATGCACAAAACAAGATACTACAAAAACAACAGAAAATGGGAATGTCATCAGTCAAAATTAGACATCTAAGTCCAGTTTACTATCTCAAAATTGGACGAGGAAATATTTTAATGGAAAGCAAAATATTTTCGGTTCTGGTACATCAGCACACTGTGAAATAGTGACTTTCATTGTGTCATATTTCTGTACCACAAACAGGCAAGTGTCAAAGCTGTGACAGCTAGTACATCCATAAGTGTGTACCAATGAGACAATGTTTGATGGAATGAAGTGATTATTCTGACGATTACAAATCAATCACCAGACGGAAAGCAACCGAAAGTTCATGTTTTATCACCATGGTAAAGCGTATGTAGATGTGAAAAGTTTTCGGCATTCCGCTAAACTAGACAGGTGTTTATGATTCAGTGAACTCATGATATATTTTCCTCCTAACACCCGGCAAGCTTGTATTTTTTACTACAGTTCGGATGCAACTGATAAACATACGGATGTAGTTGTTTCCTAGATATTGTGGACATGGGCACAGTCTTTTGTGCGAACTAATCTGTTTCAAATAACCTTGAGTGATGTGTTATGGTTGCACGTTCTAAATTTCCCGTAATCCCAGATACTTCTAAGTGGATTACAACGTATATTCAATGTCGTTTATTCTCATGCTCACGTTACACCAGCACACGTAGAACATCTGGTTGATAACGACCGCTAGGAAGTACAATATATTTGTTTACTTAAAAGATCCATGTGGATTTGTACTAAAAAACTCTTTCATTGGGGTATTTTTGTTTTGCAATCATGAAATCGCTTTGTCAAGACGTTCAATGCATATGCTGATTTATGCTTTTCGCCCTTACTTTGTGTCCACGCTTGAGTGTGATTGGTATTCGTGTTTAATTTACTCGCAGAAATAAACGAACTACTTTAATATGCACTATTTTTGACCCTACAGAATACAACATTATATAACGTACTTTTTGAGAAATACGGTCAGTCGGTGAGTAGGAACAGCATCTAGATATAGACTAGGCAGACGGCTATCCGGATCGGTTTGGATTCAGCTAGCGCCAAACAACAGCCACACGTTTGTCATGGCTAGTCCGAACCAGTTGAGCGCAACGTGGGTACTTCTTAAGAGGTGTAGCCAGCGAAGCATCGCCCTTGACATTATGGCCCGATTCTAATACGATGTCAACCATTGCCATCAGCTACTTGACATTAAATCATGTTATATATTTAACTGCATTTAAGAGAATGAATGAGTTGTATGAATAACAAGACTTATTTTGAACTGTATTCGTTTCCCTAAATGATACCGCATCAATAGCGTTCTGGTGATGCTCCCTACAATTTCGTAAAAATTTTCATTGTAAGAAAAAAGTGAATCAATCCGAAGTGATTATTTACGCCATCCTAGTCTTTATGTTATGTGGGTCGTCCCCGAATCTACATTTCAATAGAGTTGTGACGTCCTAAAACCAATCATTTGTGTACATGCTGGACTTTTAAAGGACATAACTTTAATTATGATGAAAGATAACCAGGTTGTTAATTTCAAAGCTCAGACATTCATCATCGGTTGCAACTTAACTATGAGGTTGCAGCGAAATGGATGTCGGTCCGAGCCAGAAACGAAGACATTGAAGTTAGCAGCACACTCGATATGAAACTCAGCCAGCTGGCACAGCAAAAAAGAGACGACATATTGTAGCGAGAAAGGCGTTCAATAAAGCACAATCTTTATTGTCCGACTCGCTACTTCTCACGCCACACGTGCGCTCGCGATTTTGAATCGCAATTCCAGTCCGTAACACCCCCAGGTTTCCGCTCACACGTCGTGTGCACTTCTACCCGGTTTAGGTGTGTGATTTACGCCTTCTATCTGGAGGTTTTCTACTTGCCAACCTTCGTCCGTTGATCCGATTTCTTCGAGCGATGGCTTGTTCGGTCACCCGTGCTGTCCTCCTTCCATTCACTGTGGGCTTTGATCGTACTCCACCATCGTACCGAGATATTCCTGCGAGTGTTGGTATAATCAGGCCTTCAATTTGGTCATCCATTCTATTTCGGCCGCCATGTCTAGCCCGTTGGTCCGATCCGGTCGAGCGATGACTCATCCGGTCGCCCACGCCGTCCTCCATCCACTCGCGGTGGGTTTTTCAGCGCACCTCCCCCTGTGTTGAGGTATTCCACCGAGAGTTGGAATGCTCGTACCACCTGCCTGACAGTCCACCACAATACCACTGTTTTTTTTCTTCAACTGTGATGGACACATTCAGATTTATTAAAGCGTTATTGATAAAGTGGTCAACCGCTTCCATACAACTGGAAGTAAATGGCGGTAACATTGAGATTTTCAGATGTTTTTCTATGAATTTTGCTCATCTAGTCACTGCCAGATTGTGACTTTTTTAAATTTCATTACATAATTGAACGAAGCTACTTAGCAACGGTTTTAAGCCTGTTTCGAAGATGGATAACTCACCTTACATAACCGGACGGCGCTCGAATAGGCTTTGGCACGAGTGAACAATCGAATCGCCTGCTCGATGCCGCCGTTCGCCTCCATTTGACGTGCCAGATGGTAGCAGGCGGCCGGATCACCAGTCTCATTACAGAGAGTCTCCGCATCCTCGTTGCGTCCGAGACAACAGAGTACTCGAACTAGAGACAAATAGTCCTTGGCCTGAACGTAATAGGTGCGTGCCTCGTCTAGTTTACCTTGGGCCTCTAAAGTTTGAGCCCACCATCGGTAAACCGACCTGGAATGTTGTTAGATTTAGGAATACTTCAAATAACGAACGAGAAAGTCAAGCTGGCCATAAGAGTCTTCTAACAAGCAGCCTATGACAGTTCCTGGTGCAGGGCTGATCACCTTGCATAGACTTATGTGTGAAATGGAGACAAGTTCAAGAATGACACTGACACGGTGATTATTACAGCCAGTCACAAAATAAAGTCAGAAAATCACATTGTAAAGAAATGGTAAACGTTTGGAGGATAATCGTATACCTAAAATGAACAGCAGATTAGTACTCATGGGTAGTTGAGGGTACAATTGACCAATTGATACAATTTTATAGTTGTTGGTAAGGGGGCCAGAATCAGTTAGCGGGGATTATCCGCATTATCATTGTTTCTCTATTGACCAATGATTGTTTGCTACATCACTATTGCGCCCCGACACTCACCGAACTCAAAGCACACATGTACCAACCGGTCGATCGATCTGAACCGCATTGTCCTGCTTACGATGTTTAAACTTGTATGTACAGTAGTGGTTCATAATACGTACTCATTTTTGTCTTTAGAATGATTCACTTTGTCACTTCGTCCAGTGTTGAGAACAGGAGACTGTGTCATTGTACAACAATTGTACACCACAGCAGTTTCCTGTTGACAAGGTGGAATTAGTTACAATAACATCCATCTTAGCCACTGAGTTAGGCACATGGCCACGGTAACAACACGCTCAGTTCCAGGCTGCTAAATTAAGTGACATGCAAATAGTCTATAATTACATCCACAAAGTAATACAGGAGGAGCGATTATCCTTCCAGTTAAACTTCAGTGTTCCAGTTTGATGTTTTAGCCGATATGGTGTTCATATTTTAGCCTGAACGGTATGAGATCAGTTCTCGGCTTAAGTTGGTAAATAAGGACAACGACTGGAAGGTCTACGCTCTAATTCGGAGGCCGGGAGCAACAGAAAACGAGCCGCGTTCCAAGTGATACCGTGAATCAAACAACATTCATCGTTACTGAACAGCTCTCAATATTCAATTCATACTATCAGGGTATCTAGTTTATAATGATCCATGCGACTGTATCACCTACGCAGATATGGCGAATGACGAGTGTGGACAGTTCAAAATTGGCAATCGAGCGAGTGACAGATATGACATTTCGGCCGCGTCTCAATTGAGGCCAATGGCACAATAATAGACAGGAGAGCCTCATGTCCGGAGTTCATGTCCTGGAAGTGACAGTGTTTACTTTTTTCATGGTTGGGTGACAGTTAAGCGTCAGTGAGAACCACTGATGTATTGCTGTCTATGGTGATAAGTGACAAAGATATACGCTACTGAGGAGCTCCAACAAGAGTGAAATTAAGGCTTAGTGCTTCTTTCAGAAAATGTCTAGTTGAACAGTTTATGGGAGTGTGAAAGCTGTGATAAACTGTCAGTAATGTTCAAATTTCACCAGCTAAAATTCCTTCTAACTTATCAATATTGTCTTGTGTTGCTTTGTTATATTCGTGTTTGGTCAAAAGAAAATAGTTCCGTTATTTTACTTCTAAGAAATAGTTCGTATATTTGTAGAGTGGCTTGTAACAGAATTGCGTGAGTGAATATTCACAGAAGCAGCAAGTAATGGTCTGAACACTGAACTGTTTTTACAGTAAGAGTGTGTCGATGACACTGCAATTTATAGCCGGAGAGCCGGATGGACTGTTGTCAGTTATGGTCAAATTTTGACTGCATCTCTTGGAGCTACTTTCAAAAAGTGCATCCCACAGAGGAAAATTGATGACCGTTAAAGAACTGATGGCATCACGTCGTTACCGGAGAAAGGTATATGCAAATTTCAACCTACTGCACACACACACACCTTGTTAGGATTAAAAGTTTTCGAGAAGTTTCTCCTTGAACGACTGATGTTGAGGGATAACTGAACCGATGCAATTCCGTTTTGTGTCTCGTCAGTCCCGGTCCACGGTTAACAAACTGTCGTGTCTTATCCATCAATCTTGCCATTCTTGGATTGCAAATGTACGACAGTTCTTTGCAAACATTTGGTCCCAATGACCGCCAACGTGGAGGTGCACATACGTTTCGACCTAGGTGAATCTCACCAGCACCACACATGTCGACGAATCGAACTACTACTACTTGAGAAATGAGAATACATCTCCGTCTAAACCGTGCAATAGCGGAAGATGTTTTTACGGTTCCTAAATGAGGTGGGCCACGATTTGGAACAGAGTATGCAGGCAGACCTGGTTGAGGGGGGAGTTGTCACGATCCATCTGGGAACAGTTTGAAAATGTCCCCACTACTTGTCCTATGACTCTGGGAGACTTAGATACAGCAGCTTGTCAGCTGTTGGTTGAACACTCCTTAAGTATCAGCGCGAACAAAAACAAAATCGGTGGAATACGCGACCATTGTATTTCGCTCAAGTATTCATTGCGAAACAATAAATGAAATTAAAGTACTACAATAATAATGCGAGTCTATTTTATTTCGATAATAATGGACATATAGAATATCAAGCTAATGTCGTATGGATGACACTAAAAAAAACTTACTTGTCTTGCTGTTGGTTGACAAAATCTTCCAACATATCCGGTGATGATTTCAACATACGTGGAACCTCGAAACGATATGTTTCGGACTGAATATAACTGTGAGAAAGATAGTACGGTAGTGAAACAGATATGGTGGTGGAAATGAACCAAAAGACCTATTTCAATTAAAACAAAAGTTCAACTGTTCTAGGTTAACGGTCGAGTTATGAAAAAATAAAATTGTTATAATCGATAGCCTGTTAGTGCAAAGTTCATTCACTCCTCTCTATGAAAAATATAATCCGTAAACATGTACTTCTTGTTTAGTAATAGGTCATGTCTGTTTCAGTCTTCAGAAAAGACTGTGAGTCTTAAAATCAAGCCCTTAAGTGAGACATTTGTTGTTCCAAGGTTAGCCAATGGCAACTATGTTTACGGAATTCTGAATAAGTGGTTTTTCAAGACTGTATTTCAAGCAGAACGGAACATTGAACAGATCGTCCGTATGCGTTTAGGATTTAAATTGAGATAGTACCACGGTGAAATTTTGAACATGCAGAAAGCAACATTACAGGTAAGCTTATCACGGTATCATGATACGGCGGATCAATGAACCGATACACGCACGCATGCATGCTTACGGAGGTTATTTAGATTAGGTGTCAACAATAAACAGTGTAATTTATACAAATCCCGGCACTGACGATGATATGCACTACTGACGAGCTCTAATGAGATCGAAACTCGAGTCTAGTGTTTCTTTTCGAAAGGGGCCGACTGGAAAGTCTATGGGAATGTGACAGCTGCGATCAGTTGTGAGTGATGTTCAATTTGAAATTTATACATTGTCCAGCTTAGAATAATATGGTAGAATCAGAATGTTTGATACTTCTGGTGTCAATTGGGTTTGAAAAACTTCCATACCTCTGCTGTTTGGTTGACATGACAACTGCTTGAGCACACCATCAACACTATACTACAACAATGACTGACACTTATTTGTGAACATAAATAGATAAGTTGAACATCACCCACAATTGATCGCAGCTGTCGCATTCCCATAGACTTTCCA
>LUCH01001173.1:0-10396 GCA_013368495.1 Paragonimus heterotremus | reverse complement strand
CGACTGGAAAGTCTATGGGAATGCGACAGCTGCGATCAATTGTGGGTGATGTTCAACTTGAAATAAACCAAATCCCCTACCACTCACCAGTAATAAATAGATAACTTTACACTTCGATAGTCCGCTGGACGCAATGTACGTGTACCGTCAACAACAGAAAACAGTGGTGTGCACAGTTCATTCTGGTTAACACTGTGACCGGTCAACGGTAATAGAAAGAGACTATGCCTTTTCCAAGTTAGTGTTTCGATGTTAAGTTGAGATACTTCAGTTGAGCTGTCTGAGTTTCAGCGGTGAGTTTGGGTCGTGCGGTTATCGCGCACATGTGTATGGGATTGGTTGCCTCTTGTGGAATGGGATGGTGTAGGGAGTAAACGAAAATAGGTCGCCTGGACCTAACTGTTAGCCTGACGGGGACACAGGCTAACGTACTGAATACTGAGCGCGTGGGTGCTTTCTCAAGGTACAGGTGGCACACAAACTAACATCAACTAACCGGTAATCCGACTGTGAGTACATGACCGGTCCACTTCGATTAGCATAGGCTTAGATCGACATCGTCCGGAAGGCCAGCTAAGTCTGTGTAATACCCTCTCGGGTTTCAGAACGATAATCATCTGAGCAACAGTCTGATGGTCGCGGTGACAGCTAAAGACAAGGCCGGACCACCAAGAGTAGTCGATCGATCGAGGTCTCCAAGCCTGGTTAGACAGTGCCCCATATACGTGGCAAACCGTTGTAAATTTACTCTGGCTTTAGGTGACCTGAGTTTGATTCAAGCGAGACAAATCACGTCACGTGAGTGGCGGAGGAAACTGTTGGTTACTATGCTAACCGGACAGAACGACTGACAGCAGATTAGCTCCATTCAGCAGCATTCCAGTACTACGGATAATCGACAAAACGATGGACACCAGAACGAGATCACAAAACTGATAGATGCCAAGCGACGCATATTGTTTCCACTGCATAGTTGAAATATGTCGTGTCAGAGTCCACAAATGGCTCGATAAATCTGAAGACACAACACGACGTGCCACAGATTGTACGGAAAAATTGTTAAGTTTTGATCAGTCTTTTACTGCAATTTGTTATTTCCTATTGTTTGTTAAAAAAAAACTAGCCCGCTGGCACAGTTTGTTGGGGAAATATCCTACTTTTACTCTCCATTTGCATCACTCACTGGTGAATGCTGGTTCACAGTCGAGCATTGTCATTCAAGCGCTGAAGCGGTTACAAAGATGTGTGTGGACAGTCAAGTGTTATCGATCGTGTACCGTGGTGGCCAATGCACTGAATCAATGGGGTCGAGCAACTGTACCGGAAATGCGCGAACACCTCTAACCTAAACACAACCAGCGAATCTGGCTGTGGTTTCAGCGGTGTGTTGTGCCCGTTCAGTCATCTGACCGGGTTGGGAGGCCTGCCAGTTGGACAGGCCCTTTGGTCTGGGCTCCGGATTCCTTTATCCGGTTTACAGTTCCGGGACGTAAGGTAATCAGAACATACGAGCGATGAGTTACTACCCTGAAGCCACTGCTGTAGTAGGGCAGAGCATAGTCGATGCGGCTGCAGAGCACAGCAGCACAGTGCGGATGTCGGCCCCACTGAGACGCAAACTCGGGTTGCCACATTCATTCCTCCATTATTTCCGCTATCATAAAACAAAAAATATTGAAAGTAGACACATTTGACGTACGCCGCTCCTGGTGCTGAAACCGTCAGACAGTTCACCGTAAATCCTAACCTGAGCTAAAGTATGGGAATGAAGAACCGCTGACATACGTGGTCGACACACCCTTGCGTTTAAGCGACTTTAAAGGTGTAAATCGATCCACCGAATCGAACGTGCACTTATAGTCGAGAAATACGACGATTGTTGACCGGTGGTACACTTGACGCTGCTCCAGAATTTAATGAAAAGTGAAAATTTGATCAATGCAATCGAGCCCAGGGTGAAACCTTTCCTATTCTTCCCTACCGTTTGGTTCTCGAGCTGCAGTGAGTCGACGAAGTGTGATGGATGCCAGAACCCTAGAAATGACTGGGGTCAAGCTAATTCCCCTATGGTTTCCGCGAAAAACCCCAGTCTCCTGTCTTGAATATGGGAACTGTTATCGGGTGGCCCCAGCAGAGAGCAATGTTACCCCTTGTTCATACAAGTTGAAACAGCTGAATTAGGACTTCCACTAACGCATCTTCAAATTCTTTGAAAGTGTCGGTACGCGGCTGTTTGCCCTATTGCGTTTGAGAGCTGAAATGCAATCGCTTACCTAAGCTCTCGTGGGTCGTCCTAAATCTACCGACCCGAGTGCCACATTGCAAGTTTTGGACTGCAGCACAGTGGAAGAAACAGGCTAGCTAAATTGTCCCCCAAAGTGTTCCGCTCACCGCTCTATCCACCTGGACATATTAAAGATGTGTGCAATCTGCCTCGCAGTATCACTTTACAATCGTGAAACTTGGCCGCTCAGGGAATAAGACATGATCTGTCTTCAGGTATTTGGCCATCGACGTTTGCGTTCGCTCGCATCTGGTGGCACTAACAAGGAACTGGGTATTTGGTGGTGATTGTCAAATGAGCTCTTTTGTTCAATGCTTACATTTGCACAAACTTAGATTGTTATGTTATGTACTAAGTATGTCAGCTAGTCGTTCGCTACACCCAGCACTGTTTGCCGACGCTGCAGCCGATTGGCGTAAGGTGCGAGATGGACAGATGATGATCTGCTGATGACGCCTTACTTTCACCTACAGTTCGATTGTTTGTAAAGTGTAAGCACCTTGGTGTTGAATGTTCGAATATTGTGGTAACCATGTTTTAGTAGTTATGTCCCCTCTCATTTTCCTTTTTCATCCTAACCGCAGCTTATTTTTGTTCCTCACGGTTGTATGACAGTTAAGCATCAGTGAGAACCACTGATGTATTGCTATTTATGATGATGGTGAGGATGATTGATTCAGATGGATCCAGTGACAACCACTACAACATGGGGTCGGCAGATGCTCTCTATTCAACAGTCATTCAAATCAACACAATGTTACTATGGTTTCGATTGCCATTATACTCAACGTTCTCTATTGTAAGTCCCTCATCCTTGTATTGACAATGCTTGAACATTTGTCTGTAGGCTTTCGTTCACTTTCTTATACTATCTACCTGTTGTATACACAAGACTGCCTGTGTGCCCCACACTCATCCTAAGACTCAAGCGGTTTCTTCAACACCCAGTGCCTAATTCGTCCACGCATTTAAGAATGATGCTAACGTCTGTAAATGTCACACTATTGTCTGTACTTCGCGAGTCATTTGTTCTCTCTATCGTTGTTATTGCCTGTTAGGCCTAATGTTGATTGCATCCGAGTAGGAATACAATACAACCCTCTGACTTAGAAGTTTCCAATCACTCCTTTTAAAGACTCAACTATGTTCATCTTATTGTGAAGCTGCTTCTGCACATCGCCTATAGAAAGTACCATTAGGAATTGTTATCCGTTGCGTTGCAGTTCCATAAAATGGTTACAATAAGTTTTGACAACAATGTTTGGTGTTGGGGTCAGGTGACAATTGAACAACACTAGTGAGATGTTGGGTTAACGACATTTTTGTTACCTCTGAAATAAGATGAATACTAAGATCTCATAACGTTGAAAAATCGGGTACAAACGGAAGATATCGAATTCTATAATCTTCATATACTACTGATAAAAGTAGTTATGAACCTTAATCAGTGCGATACCTCGACGTGGGGACCGGTGAATCGTCAGTGAATTTTCACATCAAATAACCGGATTGGTTTACTTGCTTCTAATCCTGCCATGAACTGAATGAAAAGATGCGAGTCATTGGGGGCTTCAAAAACATTTTACTTACAAACGGACAATTCTTCCAGGTCTTACGACTTCCCTGGTATCTAGTCGTCCACATGGACAATTGCCCCCCGACGTGAATCTATCCCGTATCAACACAAGCAGACTGTAATTATTGTAGCTTTGATTTAATCAGCTGGAGATCTTACGTCAATTTCAATTGTTTGGATAAATGAAGTGGAATTATTGAAAATTATGTTGGTCATATTCCATTTTCTCTAACGAAATAAGAACTTTTCAGTTAATCCCTAACTCACAGACTGTTAGTTATCTCCCAGGAAAACAGGGCCGTCACAACCGCAAACGTAAACAGCAAACAGAACACAGAACACGACAAAAACAGATTCAGATCAACTTGATGTAGTAAGCAATTTGTAATGAGCAGTGATATTTACAAATTCTAACGATAAAATTTAACAATTCATTCTAAAACTAAACCACATACTGCTCAATCGCTTGTTCAACTTTTCCCATGGATTCCAATTCCTTCGCATACGCGTAGTGAGTCGATCGAAGAGCAATACGGTTATGTGAAGCGGCTACACGAAGTGCTTTATCCCACTGACCCAGAGATTGGTGCAATCGAATGACCAAATCCCATCGACCACATTGTGTGAACAATCGTTCGGCTTCATCCTGTATTTGTGTGTACGAAGAAATTGAGAGAAGTTTCTGTGGAACGATTTTGTTATCGTCAATAATCTTAGCGCTAGAAAAGATTAATTTCGAAAGAGACATTTGAAAATTGCGGCTAGTCGCGCGGTTAACACGTTACACCAGCGGGAGCGGATGTGAGGCCGTATGTGTCTATCTGGTTTCACAATAGTCTAATCAGCACAGTCATACTAACTACACCCGTGACAAGTAAGTTAGACGTTTCATAGTAAATTCAGTCAAAATTAATGACCTGAGAACAAATGTTGGGTGGAAATCTCAACGTTTGACATATTAAGTCATTTTCAGTCGAATTTTCTCTACTTATACTCACCTCCAAATGATCTGAGGTATAAAAATTGAACTCTACAGTGACGATTGAATGTATCGATCTGCGATGATTTAAAATCTGACTGACAGCTATGCACTTTTAAACCATACATAATTTTCGCCTATGAACATATACTTAAGAGTTAGAAATATGGTACAGTCGTAAACTCGAAAATGTACTGGACTGGAGAAGTGGCTTACTGTCAAACACCAAAGGGAAGATGTATAAAAAATACAGTCGGCAGCATCCGCTATGGATTAGACTGTCACAGTGATCGAAGCCAAAGAACGCCTGCGCAAGTGGTGTGCGTTCGACTACATGCGTTTCCATTCACACACCATGTAGTCGATGTAAACTCGAAAGAATAAGACCAATAGAAATGTGAATTGAAGTTTTTATGGACCAACTGACTAATGTTAGTTAGCCAGATCGTAGACTAGCATGAAATTAAAAATCTTACTTCCCGGAAACAAAAAATTAATAGATTCCAATGGTAGGACCTAAGCTGGGAAGAAACGTCGAAAACTCGGGCAAAGGTAGCTCAATGTAGGAGTACACATCATTGCATTGAATAAAGGAAAATCAAAGTTTGAAGTTGAACTGGAAACCAGACAAAATTGACAGTAAACAACCCACTAACAAATCTAAAGAAAAGAAAAGATAGGAGGCCGTCATTACCCAGGTTTGTGAAAAGGGGATCGGGTGGTCTACCAAACGATGGAGGTCTTTGGTTGGCACGAAGAAAAAGTCTACATACGACTGATATAACTAACTCGCGCCTAACTTGCTCGTCATGTGTTCGTTAGGAGTGTATCAAATGTTGTGACCTCGAAAGATGTTTTACTTTGAAACCTCATTATTACCAGATATTCATTACAAAGTAGGTGAAAATACATAACCACGAAAGCAGACACTATTTTGTATGACGGACATGTGTCCTCTTTTTTGGAAGCCGCTCATTGCCAGTATCTTATCTGATAAATCCCGCACTATGCACATACGCGTTTCCAGTAGTCCCTTCCAGTTCCAGGTATTTCTGGCGTTGAAACTTGCCTTCTAGTTTCCGCTTATTCGAGCAGTGCTATACTACTCACAAACGAAGCAGCACGTTATACAAATTGGCTACCTACCAACGCGAAACAGACAGTGTATTCGTCGCTGTATGCATCGCAACCTTATACAGTCACGTTATTACACTCAATGACACATGCAGTTTCTTTGCGTATTGCGCGCTTGAATTCAAGGCCGTGTAACTGTCGCTCATTGAATATTCGGACATCAGCTCGAACCATATTCCTTCAGGTATTACGGTTGCAGTCAGCGTCTTCCCATGATTTGCGATCCCTAGTAAAACGCAAAGAACCTGATTAAATGACACTTGGTATAGCAGCTTCTAGCCACCAAGATTTTGCCTGACTGTTTTAGCTACCCTCACTGTAACTGTTTCGTAATCCGCTCGACAACCATCCTATCGACTTGTCCCAGAAACTAAACCTGACTGAGCAATACCATGGGTTCAAGCTCATCTATAGCTGCTCGACGAAATACCCCGATATTTGTGATCATGTTCGACCACCTAATACTTGGGATGGCTTTTAGATATTGCAACTAGGACATGCTTGGTTATCGTACATTTTATGGTTGCCATTCTCAGGTTTCTTTACCTTGTAAAAATGTGGATAACACCAAGGTAAACTAAACAGGGAGATTAATTTGTATCTTCAAACTGCGTTTCTTCCAGATACAGCCTTCAAAACGTCAGAAGGCAGCGTTAGCCTTCATCATACGAGCTGGCAGCCGGTGGTTCATAGAATGACCTGTCGATAGATTGTTACCTATGTAGCAGAGGTCAGCGCAACACCACATACCTCATTGCAGTGGATTTTAAATATGGATATCACACTTCCGTTAATGCTAATATCCAAATCAAATTTGAATACCGCGGTCACCAACACCGTTATCTGGACGATCTACAATGAACAAACTTTCAAGTAGTGAAAACACAGTTTACTGCGGACCAATTTAGGCTTCAGCCCTGTTCATCACTCGCGTGATTCGCACTTCCGGAGCGTCAAACTATCGCATAACCATATAATCAAGTTAATGATAATGACAGTTTTGTGTGTGAATCCAGATAGTAATGTGGCTCATATTCAACTGAAATCGGGTGTATATGATAGTCAACCCGTGATTGGAGCGGACGATCATCGTTCTCTCTGACTGTACCAATGCAGTGGGGCCAGATGACTCTCGATCAGAATGCTGAGTCAGATCCATCCTGCGCGTTGAAGTTGGTCAGCTCTTGGGATCTAACGGATTCTGGCAGACAACGTAACACAGGATTGATCTTTTGTTTTGTCGGAGTAACATATAGTCGGACCATATGAACTTAGAAAAGCTGCAGACTCATTTTGACTGAGCTGCAGGATGGTGGAAATTATTCGAAAGCTCATATTCCGGGATTTACTTTTCATCAAAGAATTGATGCAGTCAGGGACTGCAAAGCAGACACCGTGCTTCCGAGTATCATCCGTTGGATAACTGATCCAGTAAAATGTGTACTCACTGTCTGCATCCCGGAGTTTACCTTGGTCTGTAAGCTTTGCTTCATATAATAATGTGACATCGCTATCGAAACAGATCAGTTTCATCCTGATGAGTGCTATGCGGCGTTCCAGCCATCCGGTGCTGCATTAATCCAGCCACATTCCCTAATCTACAAGGTCGAGTTACCTCATCACTTTTTGTTAATGGTACAAAGCTAGAGTCTCTAGTTAAACGCTCTGCACAACATATTGGCTTACGGTTATCGATCAGGAAAATTAACGAGCTTAGACTGCTTACCGGACGCTAACAGAAAGGTACAGACAACAAAAGTTGTGATGAGAATATGATGGCACAGTGGATCAGAATGATTTGAGCAGATGCGTCCCTGTTTGGGCTAGCTGCTAATACACACCAGAGTTGGAGAAATGGAGAGCGATTGACCTTTCATTCTGCTCATTACAACCAGGGATATAAACCATGTACAGGATGCTATCTGAACGAACGGCAGAAATGGACTAACATTTCTCAGAATCACAGTATGTCAGAATTGATCACAAAATCAATTATTTCATGTGATTGGAACTTTCAGCGACCGGATGTTGTAGAGGGACAACAAAACAGTCACACGTGTACAGGACAAAAAGCAATTATCATAACCAAAAGTTGCAATATTAATTTGACTCCTGCTATATCAGTTCTTTCGAGCACTCTTGGGGTTAGTTAAATCTTATTGTTAACGAAGTGTGATGTTACACGTCAACCCTATCATGGAATAAAATACTGCAATTTTACACTGAGGGTTTGATGTAAGGTATGAGGAGAATACTGGAGACTGTTATCTATACAATAGGGCAATAAACAGTGATTAGTAGAAACCATCATTCTCATTGTAACAAGTTACGATGTAACAAAAGGTGTTCCTTAGTTTAAATACGTCCAATAGGGATGGCAGAAATTCTCACTTCGACAGTGTACACGTTCATCAGCGCAGAGAGAAGACATATGTTGCGATATGTTAACATTTCGTTTACTCTCATCAGTCGCAAACGTAAAACATTCAAGTTATATATGACAGACAATTAGAGATAGACAGGGTATGGACACGCATACAATCACACCACGAAATATGTCATCACCACCATGGCAACCTCATAGGTTGCTTCACCCACTTTTGTGCACATAGCACCGGCTGGTGAGCTCTAATCAGCATGGCTTCGCTAAAGGCCAGTAGCTTCGGGTTGTGATGTAATAATATTTTGAAAGAGTTAAGTGTACGGTGTTTGACGTTGACGACAAAACAGTCTACTCGAATACAGAACATGGCTGCCTGCAACTCCCACTCTCACCGGCCTCATCACGTGTCAGGTCATTCATACAGCTTGGTGCGCGATACTCACGCGCACATATGCGCAAACGCAACCACCATCCCAACAACCCTGTTGTACATCCAATCCCCTTGCATCCAACGTGAATGCGGCACCGTGCCTGCGTACAGCCAGTTGAAAAACTGCTGCCGTGTCGGACGCGATGTCAACGGGGCGTGAACACGGGTGACGTGTTTGGACCTGCATCAGCGCAAACGAACCATGCCCGCAAGGATGTACCACGTGACACGGCTCCGACAATCTACCGAACTAAGCTTGTATGCCAGACTCAACATTAAAGATCCGAAGAGTTGGTTTAACCTCCTCTCCCGACTACCGTTGAGTGATCGTTATAAGTTAGTGGATACGCAGACAACCACGGATAATAGTTCCACTACGAACATTAGCACGTAAAAGGCAGTGCACGCTTGAGGATACTCGTCGTGACTTACGGTTGATCCATACGTCGTCTGAATTGTTCAATTTTTTTTATATGAACATTAGATAAAATGAAGCAGATGGAATTTGGGCATTGTTAAAGTAACGTAAACGTTGTCAACTTATGACGAGGCTAATTCGTAATACACGTGTCGCTGAATCGTTAAAATTGTTATACTTCTAACAATCAGGACACTTTTCGACAGGCTGTATTTATCTCGAAATAACTACCACTGAGAACTCAACCATTCTGATCAAAGCTTGAAAACATATAACACTCACTGGCATGCCAAGTTGAATGGCGAGTTCTCCTGCATGTGCTTCAGGCTCAGGTTCCCGGACTTTCGCTTCGCGCACCATTAGGGCGGCCATGGGGTTACCCATTTTGCCCAAACATAAACGGGCCACGTCCAGACGGCGTGTGTTCACACACATTCGTGCCATGTTCTGCGATTCGAACAAGGGAGGTTGATTGGTTAACACACTGTGCAGGATGCGTTGATTCAAAGTAACATTGGTGTAATAGGAATTGAAAGAAACCACCTGATCGATTCAGGATGAACACCGGTAACATTGCAACCAACGGTTCAGTGATAGGGGGGTCAATCAAAATTCAATTTCGAACCGGATCATCATCAACAGGAAACATACCTCAACTTTCAATCACTGATATTTACATTCAGTTGCACGTGCAAAATGACAAGCACAGATGGAAGAGGAATCTAAAAGGCGAGCTTTTATTTGTGACCGTCAGACGAGTGTATTCTCGTAAGCCCTGAAAATACACATCTAAACGGTTAAGCCATGTATTGGGGCAGATAATTCATCACATATCACACCTTACACTCTGCACTGGGACTGCAACTCAGTAGCGTAAGGCACATTGTAGTCAATCAGCGAATAACAAGTCAGCAAACCAAGTCGGGTTCCTCTCATCAGCTGGGAGTTTCGCAACTCATCAGAATTCTGAGTAGGAACAAAATAGGACATAGAGGAGCTGATACGGATCGGTGGTATAACTGTTGTCAGTGGAGTGAAAACTAAGCGAATGTGGCTGAACATTCAGACATGATAATTTATTCGTGTCGATTATGAGGTCAATGACGCAATAGTCAACACAGCTGCCCCGCGGGTAAAAATGAGTCGAGGGGTCATCGATTGGAGTTAACAAACAGTAACTGTGTCTCCTCTC
>LUCH01001172.1:70792-137688 GCA_013368495.1 Paragonimus heterotremus | reverse complement strand
CCAAACTATATTCGACCGCCAACAACACAGATAAACATTAAGTATAGCAAGGTCCCCCTACGTACCACTCAGTAGAGTTCGAAAAGTAACAGCTGGCCATTTGAACCAAAAAAAGAAATGACCGTAAGTGAATAAACCGAATGGCATATTAATGAGTGTTAACTGTGACGGTGATGCATCTAGAGGAACTGGCAATTTAGTACACTTTCAGAGGACCTGTGAAAATATCTTCGAGTTAACTAATCTACTCAAAGTATACTTCAGTTGCATGTTGGGAAACGTACCTCGTAATAGTTGTGAATTTGACAAAAGGTAAGGATCACAAATTCAGGTTGTGCTATCAGACTGCATCGTCTTGACAGTGTGAGTGTCCCAAACTGAAGATTCAACGCATTCAATGTTGACTGTAAGCTAAGTTATTCACTTCTAATATCGGAACCCGCAGACTATAAGAAATGATTTGTCTTTCCATCACGATGGTTTCGTTAGTCATTTCAGGTTTAACAGTCGGGAGTATGATACACCATGTTGCTTTGTAATATTGTAAAATTAACCCTTTCCGATGGGAGCCAAAAGCTTCGAAGGGTGAAATAGATAAAACAACACGTAGTGTCTTTATTACAGATGATTTAAGAACGACAGGACTAGAGTCGGTCACAAGGTAGTTCTGGTCTATTGCCTTGGAATACTCGACATGTACAGAAAACATCCATGTTCTTCCAACGTGAATCTCATGCCCATTAATGCCTCGAATCAAAATAAAAGTTTCGGGTGTAAATTCAGGAAAGAAGACAACCAGGTTAAAACGAGAATTGGGTAACCCTGCATTACTGGCGACCAGTATAAAGTTGTGTTGGTTGTCAGTTAATCATGAAAACATTAAGGGTTAAGAGCTCTAACGATAATTGATAATGATTAATCAGAAAGCTGGCTAACTCATTCACTACAAGAAACAATTGGCTGTCAAGTTTGTGAACATCGGTAAACGTTTCGTGTGTAACAAATCTTCTTATGTTCAATACAGACAGATCGCCAATAAAACTGAATCTAGAGTGTAACATAATTTTGAAGTGTTGACCAAACAAGCGTTCTCACGATAGGTATAGGGGAATCTGTGAGTGACAGTACGAAAGACAGACAGTAGTGACTTGAAAACGTTGCAAGATTTTCGCCTTAAATTTTATGGGATTTACCACTGGTAAGTATTACTGCTGTGTTTCTTGCGGAAACAGCAGCATTAGCGTTTCGAAATTGTCCACAAAAAGATCGCAAAGGCTGGAAATTTGAATCTCTCTGAAGCAGCAATCTTTGCAACTCAGTATGATTAATGCTGGCAAATAATCCCTCACGCGGGTGACTCTGTAACTGATTTTGGAACTGACGTCTACCACCTTGCGTTTGCATTTCAAGATGGAAGACACAAATATATTGGAATTTTCACATGTGGACCTAATTACTTACCCAACCAACTATCATTTCCCACCGGTGACATTCGTGGATTCCAGCGTGAACTTATCGAGAAATCCTCCTTGGACAGTCAGTAGGCTGGATCATTCGGTGGATTCCATAAGACACAGTTGGTTGGATGGGTAACTAGGTCCACATGTGGAAATTCTGAGCCTCCGGCGTGGCTTCGTAGTTCAGATGGTAGAGCATTTGCCCCGCTTAGGCATGTCGTTTCTGTCACTGCTTCGAATCCAGCCGAAGTCCAGATTTTTCGCAGTCGGGTCTCTTCCAAGTTATCAAATCTGTCAAACTACTTACTAGTTAACAACAAATTGTTAACCTGCAAAAATGTCGGGAATTTTGGCAAACATGTGGATATCATCAAATAACTGGCATCTTTCTCACTTATGATGAAAAAGGACGTCGTTTTTATTCCCTTGTCTTTCAGTTTATGCGGCCCTTGAATCATCGAACTGGAAAACTGATTTTCAATCCTTCAATATTGAGTACTTCCATGACAGATTCTTAAATACTGTAAGCCCATTTGACGGAATATTCTGTTTGCAACTCAACAATGTGAACTAGACGCTGAATTGAAAGAAACAGGTGAAAGGGAGGCAGCAGCGTTTGTGTGAATAGACCATCAACGTGAGTTCATCAGGCTTAATGTTTACAACATGCATACACTGCATAATTGAAATACCAAATGGATTCTGTTCAATCATATTGATCCAAAATAAATCTGGGAAAGGGCATTTCAATTATAAATGGACGAGAACGGTACATGTTAATCTATGTTTGTGAAGTCCTTGCATACGAACTGTTGTTTCAACTGAGACAGGATCGAAATAACTCTATGGACTCGTGGAGCAAACCGCATGTTTACAACGGCACTTGAAAATATAATAAACTTTGTTCCCAAATGATCCTGACAGTAGCGACGGCAAACAAGCAAATGATGGACTAGCTGAACAGGGTATGACCCTTAAGCACAAACTATTGACTGAAAGCAGTTAGAGAACTTCAGGCCCCGGCTACACACAACGGGTTTCCCAACCGATGAAGATGGCTCCGAGTTCACACCGGGTCTTTTGCAACAGGCATCCAACTGAAGATGAACAGGAAACAAGCGAGAGGCGAGCCAGAGCTGCAACTGAGATCCTAAAGGAAGAAATTCCACCGTTAGTAACTTCAATGTCTCTCCCATGGGATGACAGCCATGTAGTTTGCTTTAAACAAGCATATTTTTTAAACATTGCCCATGTATTTCCTACGTAGAAACCACGGGTTTTAAAATCGTTACTCTTGTTTCCTCGCATTCGTGAAACTCTTGTCAAGACAGTGTTCAGACTAACGTGAGACCATCTTATGTCTGAGATAACACGCCCATGAAACTTTCCAATAAATAGCATGAAACTTACCTCATTTGTTAAAAAAGTGAACATTTTGTTCCATTTTTGATATCCACGTTCTTATCGGTAAGATCCGCGAATCCACTGAATTAACTGCTGTGCTCTGTGTAGCATGAAAGAATAATATCCAACCACATCGTACGGATTTCTGACCGGTTTCGGAAATTCACCAGTCTGCGACACCACTATTTTCAGGTAAGTTGGACACCTGTGTTGTACACTACACAGTGGCGTTTATGAATAATATGACATGAGTCAGAAGATTGAAGTACGCGCCAAACGATCTCATTGACAACTCTGAAAGTCCAGAAGACTGATAATTTGGAGCGACAATTGAAACCGTGTAGATTTTGAGCCGAATAGTTCAGCAGGGTATCTAGTTGTTTACGAGTGTAACTGGATGCGCAGACCTGCTTGCCTTGCGTACACTCCTATACATGATTGCCATGAGGCATTTCCCCATAAGACGTACTGCATTAAATTACCTTCAAGTTCAAGCGCCTGTTGCGGACATAAAAATCAATTAATAAATTTTCATCGGTTAAACGGTGTAGCCACATTTTGAAAAGTTGGTCAGGTTGCAAACGAGAAGAACATGATGACCTCAAGGCTCCAATGATAACAACTTAAGCATTCAACCACTTCTACCGGCCGGTTACACTTGTACGTAAACAACCGACTGGAGTATGATCTATTGACCAGAGCTAATCAGTAATGGGTATTCAGACTGTGGCAACTACGGTTATCGATCAATTATCGGTGAGGAGATAGGTTTCGGTGGCCCACAAATACACCAGAAAGTTTACATTGGCAGTACAAAGTTAATAACAGTGATATATTTTCCTTTCCTTAAATTTGAGGATCCATTAGCAATTGTACACAAATCACCTCGCATGCTTCAGGAGATTGCACAAAACCTGTCATTCCTTCAAACGTACGTTCTCTTTTGTTGTTATCTACTTCGTTATGTGTATCAGTAACATATTGTTATATGCATCATACTTACAAGTAGGTATATGCTATAACATTTGATGGGGTGAAAGTAGTACATCACCTATAGACTAACGAAACTTATAAAACTGGATTTTGGGACCAGAAAGCTTATTGTTCTAGGTAGTAGATTAGATTATTGGCCGAAATCTAGATGTTCAATCAGTACCATGAAACTCATTGAATCGAGGATGAAAGAAAATAATCGATTGCTTTTAATTACTTGTTTATTGCAACAAAATGACAACTAAAAGTGTGCTCAAATCGTATGGGTATATTTTGAGCATCTAAAAACAGATTGGTTACCAGAACACAGTCAGCTACTGTGATGATCACGAAGCATGGGATCCCATAAGGTGGCAATAAACATGTCGTGGTTGACTGATAAGGGTCTGTGCAAAATTTCCTGAGCTCCTTTATAACCAGGAAAATGGCTGATATGGTCTTCAGTAAACTGTAATTCGTGTGGCTGGTCTGGTTTCTGCAGACTATCGTGATTTATCCGCGTTTTTCGCAAACATCCAGGTGAGCACAGAGTACAAAGTAAGCTCACCAGAATTAATGTGATAGGTCTGATTGCGTGCATCTTCAGAGGTTGAATGAAACGGACAAGTGGAATTCCATTTTCTCACGTTTATATACGATTGGCTGCGTTGCTATGCTATGAGATGGTTCTTGTTCACTGAACAAACCTGCGTCTGTTAAAACAAAGAGCCGTGTTTTTCCACAACTGGAATGTTTCCAATCGTATACAATGCCAAATCCACTTTTTGCAAGAACAAATCTGGTTGCGTTTAGTTTTTAAAGAAACATTCATAACATTCCTGATAGGATGCACTGATTATTATTGAGACAACATGCTTTACAGGTTTACGTGGCTAGTGCCGTAGAATAATTATTGTTTGGTTGCAACTTGTATGGATGATGAAACCCGCCACTCAGCAGTCCCGTGAACTGTTTCAAATGTGTAACTTTATTTGGCCAGAAGACTTTTGAGCTGGTGAACTCAACTTACTCTCATGGACAGTAACCATTAGGTTCATTTAGAATCTACTGTGCCGTACTGTACAGCCTTTAAAAATACGTGGTCTTCAGTTTATCTTAGGTTTGAATGCGTTCAGGCATTCAGGTACTGATCACCCGGGAGATTTTTAAACACGCCGCAATTGTAACATCGCCCTTTTTTCTGGACAACGAGCCTCCAGTACCTTATACATTTAAAGAAAAACAACAGCCGTCAGTTAGAAAGTGTGGTTCTTGTTATCCTACAATGCCGCTGAGTAGACCTACCGCTGGCGAAGGTTACTGCATCGACTGTTCTTTATATAATGTTAATACTTTCCGTGATGTGTCTTACTCTTGTTAACTGTCATAAATTAGAACGTGTAAAACTCAGATATGAAGGTACTCACAATTCACTTGCTTTTGCAAACCCCACGATTATGACAATCACAAGCAGTATCTATTTAATGAAGTTCAGATAGTTAACAAGGTCAGAACAAACCTTTGATATTGCGAAACTACGTGGACCCCCGTACACACGTACACCGGTTGGCTCGAGCATTATCGTCTTGTAATATCTGGCCATTTTAGTCTAATCAGCTACGTTCTGTGGTGAGTCCTTATGACCTAAACTACTGGTTGCAAATTGCCTCACGCCCTGTTTGAACCGTATTCGATTGATGTTACTGTAATGCTGATCAATAAGCCAACCGGGCAATAGCCTTGAGTCAGTCAACCGACGTTCGGTTTCATCGATCGTTAGATATTTAGTTCAGACCAGACACGTAGTCTAGGCGGTTTTATTGATCTGTATGACCACAACGTGTAAATAGTTGAAAGTTCTCTAGTTAAATAAAGCTTTGTTACTCACTTACCACAAGCCTTCCTTGTGTGCCCAAATGAACTTCGCAGTTACACTGCACATGAATTGGTTCCCCTAACCAGACTAGCTTTAGTAAGCCACGTTAATTAACCATCCGTTTTCAGTTAATCGTTCGTTTATTTTAGATGCATATGTTACACGTTTGTGATTGAAAAGAGTGTACAAAGTGAATTCATCTGGCGGACTTCTTGTTCTCTTTGTGTCACCTCATCATTGTTTCATTCACCTTGGAATCGCCACTGACGTAATCTTCCAGTCAACTTTGCAGAGTGAAATCACGATTCCTAACGCAATCCACCACATTGTAGTCGACTGGCACAGTTTCTGTTCTTTAGCGGTTAGTATCTCAAGCTCAGTGGAATTATGCTTCATCCAGTTAACTAAAGAAGGTCGTTTGGGGAATCAAGAGTGGAGGTTTGCGATGATTAGCAAAAATTACCTAACCACGAAGCCGATCGTTTGGTGTCGGCCCAAGGGTCAGCATCAAGAATCATTGTACTCCTTGGGCTCTTTAAGACAGAATACTTAGTTACTGCATGTTTGTACAGTGAAACAAGCCAAGCGGACGAAAAATTGACATTTTGCATAAATATCTGACTTTATAGGCTGTCATCTCGATTTTATGAGATCATGTAAGTTGTAAAGCGGAGAACACATGTAGTGGGTAAGTCTTCCAAATGAATTAATGAAAAAATGATTCACTTCAAAGTTCTTGTGCTGAGGGGTTTTCTGACGAATGTTGTGGCCCGGTAACTGACACGCATTTGAACAACTTCAAATTCCGTAGGAATAACGGTGAGAAATTATTACACTAGATTCATCGATGCAAAATAAGATATTATTTCAGGTTGAACAGGTATCGGAGTGTAAAGTATCTAGTAACCTCATTAAAGATGTGATTATACCTTGCTTGTCCTTCCGTTGAAGCGACAGGAAATGTAGCTGCTGTCAAATGTACAATTACACACTCGGACAAAACTGTTGACCGTGAAATATCACATTGATCTACATAAAGCTTAATGCCCTAACCAAGTTCGTTGTCGTGAATAGTTTTGTCTGTTGATGACAGTCGTTGTCAGATCTTCAGATTCTTCAGAAGCATTGAGATAGTAAACTGGTCAACCGAGCACCGATGTGATAACGTATGGTTGAATTTTGACGCCTAAACGCCAATCTTCAAACGAATGAATCCCCAGAATATTACCGCTTATTGATGGTCTTACGCGATCAACGGACAAAAATTATGTGAATTCTTCTGACAAATTTGACCACTTTGAAATTTCACGATGAGACAGAAGCTGTTGTTGATTCCACATTTTTGGAACCGTGTATATGTTGACACACCTAGGTATCTTCGACTAGTGAGGTCAGTGTATAGGTGATTCGATGACATTCTGGTGGAGATGTATCACTCAGAGTAGACATGTTTAAGCAAATCTATTGTCAAGTGTATGTAACTAGTGAGCCAAATCCTCATCTGTTAACGTTGCAACGGATCCGTTATTGATCACAACACAGCAGCTAACAAAACCAACCGGCCTCACCACTTTAACTGTTTACAACTCAAGTGTCAATCCGTCGAATCTTAAGCTAGTGGCAATTGATGGACCATTGATGTTAGGACTATTGTGATCCACTCTACAACTGTCGAACTACAACTGTTTATGATTAAAACCCCACTTATTCTTCACATATTATGTTGCAGTATTACAAATCATCATGCGAGAGTTGGATCTGAAACGAGGGGTGCGGAACTTGTGCCTTTCTAATAGGCGACTGGCAGTGATGTCCGTTACACTGAACAGTGGATATGATCGTATGTTACGCTTCATGTTGTACGGGGAAGACTTAGGTGAGTAAAAGACTAAAAGGCGGAAATGATTCTAAAAACTTCAGACCTACCGTGGTTTTTGGAAGTCACGGGCCTGAAAGAAAGTTATCAGTGGCTACCATTACTTAAACTAACTGCAATTAAGTCATAACGGCTGATTGATCCAGAAACACTATGCTCTTGGACAGCATTAGTTCATGATCTCTAGAAAGAACGTTATCGGATGTTTTGTTTCGTCGTTTGTTTAATCGTTTGAGTAGTCATTAAAGAATGGATGTTCAGTTAGTAACGGTCTTGTTTGAAAGCGATATTTCACAACTTCGTAACTGTCCTGATAATGGCTCTGATTCATCCTTTAGATAGACACTTAAAAGTGGTTCATTGATTGAAAACCATGATGAAACCGACCAAACTGACGGTTTAGACCTTGCATGATCTTTAATAATCAGCCCTCAGGGACGGAAAATCACAGTATTTGATAGTTTGTTAAGCAATAATGTATTTATGTGCAGTATATGTGGTAAGCGTAATATACCGAACAAAATAACCCCTGACACTTTTTCAAGAAAATGCTCCTCGAAATTACGCATGAAACTCCAACAGTTGCCGTATGTTGCGATCAGAATGTTCTATTTCAAAGTTAGACAGACCAGTGCCATGAACTGAGAAGCTTTTTGTTTGACCCTTCGTCTCACCACCTACAGATGGTTTGTAGTTCCAAAGTACTACATTATAAAGTTCCACAAGCCGGGTCTTTTGTTCACTTGACACTACTTGTTTTGGAAATGTAGTTCCTCAGGAGTGAAAAGTACTTCGTTAAAAAGCTTGCTTTATGTAACCATCTGCAAACGAACAGCCAATTGGCACAAGGTCAAGGAAAACACAGAGAACATGTTCTGGCTCACACGATTACAAACACTGCTTAACTTAGCGGTCAACAATAAGATGATTCATGAATGCCAAGAGTGAGATAAAGATGGGTACAATACCACAGCCTTCGTAAGACTCCGTTTATCAACTCATTTTTGCGAAGTAATTCTTTATTATTTTCCAGACTAAGAGTTAAACCTCACTTAAAATTTCCTGCAGTGCTTACACTATGCTGCAGGAAGTCATCGTTAGTGCTTAGAAGTAGATGCTAGTGAAGTTATCACTACAATGGTAACACTTTACACCGGTTGGAAACATTCTTATCTTCTTCTTCCTCTTCAGTTTTTTGTAGTCTATTTTCCCTTCTCAACTACACGGCTAATACACACTGCCTAAAAATTCTCTATTGGTTGAGAAACTAACCGAAGTGTATTCTCCTCACCAGGTTATGTCCCATATATTTTCATCTCTTTCTGCACTCCTTGTACACTGCACTCACGTGACTGGTGCGATTTCTGAAGGGGATGACGCTTGATCACTGTCACCGTTTACTCATAGAAATCTGTACATTCAGTTGTTTGCATTTCACTTGGTATCTGTAATCAGAAGCTCCAAATAAAATGATGCTCAAACAAACAACTTACATGACAGTTCTGGCATCTTTCAAATTTATCTGGAGACACCAGTATTCCAAAAAATGTAAGCCAAGTAAGTTGGAAAGAAGTTGAAAGAACACCGGCTAACAACTGACTACTTATTATAACCACAAGGTTAATGTATCTACAATGGAGGACGAATGATCCGAGTCATCTGGGCATTTACCAGTTTCTCACTTTCTGTGGTATGTTTCGTAAAGCAAAAGCCCCAATCTAGTGGGTTTGATCGGTACGCTTCCTAGATCAAGCTCATCGATCTAAAATTCTTTAAGACTATCAGGTAGGTGCTGTTCGAGTACTTTTGAATCAACGAAGGCGACCGAAATTAATTCGGACAATTCGATTGTCCTCGATCGGGTTAAGTTACACACAGCAAGTAAACAAGTCAACTTAGTAATGGTTTTAATTGACATGTGTCGTTTCCATAATGTACCAAAAAACAAGTTGAAACGTTGCAAAATCGCACCTTAAATCCAGCCGACACGGTTGAAAAAGAATGTCGCATAACCGCCAATGCCTGCGTGAAATAGTTAGAACTTATTGGGAAGAGCTAAGTATGTCTACTACTGCAATACCATTCTTTTATCTATGAAGGTTCCAGCTGGCCGATGGAACTTCCGTGAACAAGGTCTAAGCTGACTGAGTTCAGGTAGGTTAGGTTGACATGTAACTGAGATATCGCTCAAACTTTCTTTTCTCTAGAACACTCCACGGCGCACGTTTACGTGCATTACACTATGCACTACTATGTTCTTTATCTGGCAAGAAGGAAAACTCCTGACAATTCTACTAAACCACATTTGAGTTATAAGTTTTACCAAGGCTGTAGTGAATATTGCATTTGTTGGGAGGATTAGCAGGCCACTTGTATCTCAGACAGATGAGCATATCTCGTAGTGGTAGTGTGCGCAATGAGAGAGCGCCAACAGTGCGACCCTAGATTTTGTGGCAGCAAAAGCGTCCTATTCAGTCCGCATTTACATGTACAAGAATGCATGTTGCAGTTCACTAAAATTAGTTAAATTTATTTCTGTTTTATCTGCCCACTAACTAATTTTGTTCGTACTACGACTGCCCTGATAGTTTGACAAAGATCAAAACTGGATACATTTAGAGTACTGTTACAACGATTGAGAACTACACAACTCTGCATGAAAGTCGTACTACTCAGCGTTCCAGCCACTTTGGATGGCCTTCCTCAGGAGTGCGACAGTCGAAATCACGTTAACGAATGTACTCATGTCACGTTATGTTTGCCATGATTAGATCAGCCTGCATTGCATTTGAACGGATTAATGGAAGTCTTCACCCACCAAATGAAGTGAGATTGATGTATATAAGACGCATCTGTATCTATCAATCCACGCCACACTACAGACAAGGGTTTGCCAACACTGAAGTTGACGTATGCGTCTTGGGTGTAAATAGCCAGACCCTTAACATAGCATTGCTTCACACCAGAATGTTGATCCCTCTCAGTTATTTATGCCTAATCAAAACATACGTTGCGATTCTGTGACAGTGCACATAGTGCGATAACCCTATCTTTCTCTAGCTTTTGAAGGTAATGTGTGTTTTGGAGAGGGGACCATGTGTGTATCTCGTAGTAGAGAATGCTTGTTTTAACGGCCCGGTTAATTCGCTTAAGTGAGTGGCACTGCAATCACTACGTTCGATTTCATGAACACAAATCATCCAGTCGTACACGGAGATTTAATTCTTAAGATGCACTAGCAGTTGTCCTGCAGAGCACCCAGAAATAACACGGTGAATGTTTTCGGCAGTTTGGATATCAGCTTAGTGCCCTAGAATGACCCGACATGTTGAGGTCCTTTCTCAGCAAACATGGGTCCTACTGTATCTTTGAAAGAGGCGTTTTCTGGTGTCCTGCTTTTCTCAATCCAATAGTTAAAATATCGCGTCAACTTAAGTTGACTCTTGCTGTGGTGAACAGCTTGTGAGCACACTATGTCTAATGAAATTCTTGCCCTAAGACGAACGCTGACTTAGATTACGGTCGCGCGCTTCGAGTTGGGACCCGAGCTGACAATCTTTTGGTGACCTAATTTAACCTGACTTCCTACTGGATTGCAACATCTGGCTGTAACAATTTTTTGGCCAGCAATTTTAACTCGTTCAGAAGCACATTTTGGCTGTGTGCCGCCCACATTTAACGTGCGGGAAGTAAATACCAGAATTTAATTTGTCCGTCCTAATTAATTGAACTGCACTGCCACTAGTTACGATATTTCACCACCCAAATCTATTGGACAGTAATGCATCCTCTCGGAGAAAGTTGGTTAGTTTGTGAAAATAACAGCTGCGATCTAATTTGTGCACTGTAAAATGTAAAACTGAACAACTCCACGACGACTCACCAGTAATACAAGCTATTTTGCATCAGGTCTACCAAAATCGGAAATTTCTACCTAATTCAAAAGTTCCGCTCGTAGAGTTATAAGTGGGAGTTAACGAGTCAATTGCTGTTTCGTCTCTGGAGACGATTGGGCGACCTCAGCACTATGAGTGAATGAATTTGGCAGAGTGTTTACGTACCACAATGCAGCAGTGTGGAATCGGTTGAATATTGGTGAAGATGGCTGACTCGTATAAGCGTGACCAATGTCCTAAATTCTGTTTTGATGAGGACATGCACTACCGACGAGCTCCAACAAAATCGAATTACGAGTCCAGCACTTGTTTTCAAACAGGGCTGGATGAAAACTCTAGGAAAATGCGAAAGCTGTGATTCACTCCGAATGATGTTTGGTGTAAAATCAATTCACTCAGCCATGTGATTTACAGTATATTCTTTTATTTAGTTCGTAAGGTTAATGATATATGTTAGTTAATCTGAGCTGAAGTGTAATCTGTCCATACTCTTGGATGTAGATGGACACGGCTCATCTTGAATGTTCAGCATTCATTGGCTACATTCACAAAGGTACAGATTAGTTGATCTGATGTCCTATGTTGGTTACCTCCATAAAGAGTCGGTTTGTCCTCATTTTCAACGATCGGAAAGAAAAAAAAATTAAATTGTTTGTGCTGTGTGTAGAAATTCATGACGTAGTAGGTCCTTCCACACCCACAGATGCAAACAAGTTAAACGACAATATCATTCTGTCACAATTGATGGTCAGAAGACCGCGGTCAGGTAGTGTAGAGCTAGGGTTGATAACGTTCTTTGGACACTTCTCTGAAGTATCGTTAGTATAGAAACTGACCAGAGAAGAGATCTGGTCGGGCATGTTCTAGAACACATCAGTTTTACGTAAATGTAACAATTTCCTAACACCAGAGCCAAAAGCTTATTCTCACTCAAAATTTAATGAGTAAGAAAGATAAAATTAAGAGAACCGATGAATTCAGCGGAATGATATAAAATAGCGGTCCTAAATGTTACGAATTGCCCGTTCTGCACACGATTAATTATGACCATTTCACGAAGTTAATATGAACCTGTCAAGAACCGTTTTAGTTTCAGAGAAGTTTGACATAAAACATTATGAAATAAGGCGAATCCAACATCTTCGTTAGTTTACAGTCTGACAAGTCCCACTGATAAACCGATTTGACAGACCATTTCAGTGAGATTTATTGTAGATGGACTCCAAAATTCTGGTGAGATACTTCGTCAACCAAGTCGATTTGAGGAACTTAGAAAAAGTGAATTATGCTCAACAGCAGTTTTCCGGTAATATTCCCAAGATTTTGTTATTATGTATGTAATGTGTAATGTAGGAACAAAACTTACAAAAAGCAATATACCTGAGTGAAGGTCATGACCGACCAGACGCCTCATTAGTTACCAGAGGAATACATGAGTTACGTACGCGTTCTCTTGGTGCATCAACGAGTAAACCACTTGCTATTTCTGCGTGGTTGTTATGGTAATCAAGTTAAAAGGAGTTTAAGTCACGGACTGGTGTTACATGGTTTAAAATGCCGCAAAGTGAACGTCAAGGGTGCCTGATCAAAACTTTTCAATTCAGTCTAAGCTTTACGTTTACCCGGCTCGAAAGGAAGCACTGGAACATACGAATGATGTATTTCTTTATCTGGACTGGAACTGTAGCCTGGTCCACCTGAGTGTGATGGGGGAAATGTTAATTAGTGGCATAAATCGAAAGACTGCAATCTTCGGCTGACTACTGGCGAACATCGGATAAAGGATAATCCCAACCCAGATGGTTTCAGGACGACATTGGAGTTAAAGAACTTCCATTTAATTGTGAACGACGTGAATTCCAGTATCAACTGCGAATCTCTGGGTAAGTGTGTCAAAATATTTTGCAAACACTGGAATGAGTGGATCACATTTCATAACCAGCATGTCTTTAGGCCAAACCAGAGTGAATACGCTGTTTTCTTATTTGCGTTTGAAAACAACCAGGCCGAGTTCATTGCCACAATACTGTCGGTAACTCCTGAAGAGAAATTTAACTGCACTTCACTTTAAGTTTTCAGTAATTTTGTCTATCTCAGTAGAACTATGCAAAAAAAATATAGCTCAAAGCATGCGAGTTTATAATCAACGGATTCACAGGTTAATACATAACAATTTGCAGTTTCAGTGAGTTTTAGACATTATCCAATGCTATAATCAACTCCAATTGCTGATAATCATTGGCGTTTTAGAAGGCATTTCTTGTGAGATGTGATAAAAATTGATAGTTAGGATTGTTGTAGGCAGAGAAATTTCCTGAAATTTTACTTGTTAGAACGACCCCATTCTCAGTTACGGCGGGAACACCTCAGTCAGATGTCTATTATTTTTTGATTTTACATTTAGCACGCCAGTCTGAAAATTCAACAGTGGAATTTCTAACCCGACTGGTAAACGACTCACATAGAAAGTACTCTACCAACAATGAAGGCAAAGTATAAATTGATAATTATTCCCAACCGATTACAGCCTACTCGTTTCCATCGGTCTTCCTGTCAACTCCTTTCAAAAACTCATACGAACTTTTACCAGCTTATGTCAACCAACTCCGTATTACTTCGTAGTAATTGAGACATTGCATAGCGTTCTGGGACTTTAATCTTGATAAGAGTCACAGTCTTATGATAGCCGATCGAAGTCAACAGGACGGTTATGTTGCACTATCTTGAGGCGATCGAGCGACCTGGAATCCGCGGATATCTGACGGTTACAATCCAAAAACGTGGGACTGAGTTCAAATCCCGGTCGCTGTAAGGATATGTACTGCTGAAGAGTTTTAACAAATAAAAGCGACGCCCCAGTTTACCTCTTCTTTGGAAAGGGGCTAAGTGATGTACAACTTACGCAAAGTAAATCTCCAGTACTTCAGTGTTTACTGACTAAATACGTAATATTGTTATCCTCCAGCGGCATAAGCTATACATATAAATATAGTTATTTTAACATGGTTATACTGAAATACACGTATATGTGGGTCAAACAGAATTTCCACGCAATCTTGGATCCTCATCACTTTCACGTTTCTCCGAGCAGATGAACTGTTATTAAACAACATTTACATTTGCAATTCCCTCGAAAGTCCTAAGATTGACATAAACGAGTTCTGCGTAGGAAAGTGAGAAGGCTGGGTAGCCGAATCCCTTCCGAACCAAAATTATACCAGAGAATTCCTACTATAGCTAGGATTTAAAGTCATTGCTAGCAAGATGGCACTTTCAACAAAGCGAACTTCACTCAACGTGCATCTCTATACACTGTTTACCTCACATTAACGACGACCCTTATTTCAACGACAATTCATGTAGACCGTGAAGAAAATTGCAAGAGCGAACAACGTAGATTGGAGATTATTTTAAACAAAGCAGTCTCATTCATAGTGGGGTTACTACACACGTCTCTTGAACTGGCTGGTAGGAGTAGAGTACACCGGGTTTTCTCTTACAGAAATATCACAAAAAGTTAATCATGCTACGAAATCTCCATTTTTGACACACTTTAAATTTTGCATTCAAAGCATCGACCAGTGTCGCACTACCACAGACTCCAATTTTAATCAGTTTGGTTCACCGACTTTATCAGAAACAGCCACTATGAACTCATTCTGCCATAGCGCGTACGCACTATTCCGATAATCTATTCTTGTCTGTCGTCTTCCTGGCGTTCGGAGCTTGCTGTTTTGTTCCTGTGGGTAATATACTGCTCGTAAGTAGTATACTACTCTCAACGAGACTGTCTGCCATACAACACTACTGATGTCACATTCCAAGAAAAATCCCATGATTTAGGCAGTTTGTGTTATGGGAAATTGGCATAAAATCTCCGCAATTGCAATAATATGAGAAAGAATTGGCAAAATTAGTTATACGTCCAATCAATACCTCCGTCTCACACTTGTGGTAGCACAGAAGTTACATTCAACTTGCACGTTGACGTCTCTGTCCAGATGATCAATGACTGAAGTCATATGTAGGTATGCCCTGCCTCGCTAGATTCCTACATGCGTTCAATTACATCTGTATGGGGCAATTTGTATCTAGCCATAGGACTTAGTGAGTAATGTCGTGTGTGTTCCCGAAACTGCGAATATTTGGTCCATGGAAAGTTTTGTTGAACTTAGTTTGGCTCTGTTTAAGTGACATTTTGAAGCATGTCGAACTTTTCCCATTTCCTAATGGGGTATCTTAATACGTGAGTTATAGAGTAACCTGGACCAGTTTCGATGTATTAAACCGAAAATTAAGTAGGAATACGTTGGTTTTCGTTGGACAGTAATCAGCCTATGAACACGACGGAAAACTCCTGAACGCTACACATCTACGAGTAAAAACTTACCATGAAAATGTATCAATGAGTGAATCGACTGATGAACTATTTATCTGCTCAAGAATAACTAACACGATATTTCCCCTACCTGATTCTTGTAAATAGAGCTCTATTCTATCTAATCAAATGGAACGTATCCAACTAAAATTTACTGCGGTTGAAAGACTTGTGATACAAAGAAAGATGAATCAAACAGACCATTCGCCCTTACCGAATGTGCCTTCTATGTAATCGCCAGGAAAAGTTTCATACAAAATCTAACAAACATTGACCTTATAAGGATGCATTAGAAGCACATTTTCGAAGGTACTGACTCCATCGTGGTAAACCGATTTTTTTACTGATTTTTCAAGTAAAATTTATAGAAGGACAGTTGTTAAGTAGAATAACTGAAATTACAATCTCCTTGTTCACAGGTTTTCCAATAAACATTGGTCTCGTAAAACCGAATATAATTCTTACACGCTCGTTCTTGAAATGAATGGTATAATGCAGTGGGAAGGTTCCTGTATCCATAGATGTACTTATAAGCCCATTCAACGGCCGTCTGATAAAATGTCCAACCAACAGCTTTCTTTACATTCTAAACTGATCTATTATTTCGATAGGAAAACAAACTCTTTGAATATCTCAAAGGGAACACGAAGTTTATGGAATTAGAACTTCGTACACTATTTCAGTCGTTAACTTGTTACAGTTAAATTTAAAATGAACGGACCCATTTACAGCTTCAGACTATTCTTCATGTGTCTACAGTAGACGCTTGCGTTCTGGAGGTTTTTTGATGATTCTACGTTGAGTAAGCCAAGTGTTAACCTATCCGGGATTGCTGATTTAACCCGTTTACGCAACTTTCATATCGATCACTAACCGTTTAACTTCATTGCAAATCACACTAATTGTGGGCCTGGGTCTTATCCACAGACGTGTGCATCCATTTCATTCTCTCTTGTGTGCACCACTGCATGTACCATTTCCAGTCGCACATTTTGCCTCGGACTGATTCACCAAATTACAATGCTAACGAGCACTGGTTAAGGTTGAGCTGTAAATTAGCGAACATACGAGTCAATAAATACCCCATTATTTTTCACTCGGATAATGAATGGTAAAGTATTTCTTTCATGCGTTCGGCGGTTACAGATCGATTTGATGGTAAGCCACTTCGTGATCTTTCTCGTGTTCAACTTTGTTTTTGTTAAATGTTTTCTGACTAGTTGTGTACTTCGCCGCCGGGTTTGACCTAATTCACAAGTTTGAACCTCTGAACACAGTAACGTGAAGTTTTCACTCAAAAACCTTGCGTCTTCATCAAACTCCAGTTTTCACTACCAGTTACTCACCGCCGATCGGATCGGCACCATACAGTATGTGCATTTGGAAGGTAAAATGAGGTGCATTCCTTCAGGCCCAGTTCACTCACAACTCCCTAAAGCTGGTGTGCCCACCTGTCTTCAATAGTATTTTCCAAAATGTTATTCAATAACGCTGGTTAGATGATTTTGTAAGTTCCGGTAATTGGAGAATTTGCATCTTCATCATTGATTATGCGTGAGATTCAAAGGCATTTTTTCAGTTTCCTTGTTAAATTTGACCTGAATGCCGAAACAATATTTGATCACGACTTTTAAAAATAACATGAAGTATAGAGAAAATATCTTTTTGAAGATGTAACCTACGGTTTTCGCTCGGTGGTACTATTCTTCCTCGTCTTCAGGCTTCCCTGCTCTATGAAATTTGTTTAAGTGTGTGAGATAGCTGAAGTATTGCAAAGATGCTAGTCCGTCTTAGAAGAAGAGTTCATGCGCCCTGCTGGCATCTGCTATGTAGCTCAGAAAGTCATTGTGTCCATTTAGTGAGCACAAATTCTGTCCATTTTTGACAAACAGCAAAGGACGCGCTTGTCATCGGTCACGGACAATCAGTCAATCAGTTTGCCTATAAAGGTTCATATCTTTCCTTCCGTTTGAAGAAATCTCGTATTCTTTGCCCAGGATACATTAATTGGGTAAAACAGTCCGGTATGTCGTTTGCAGTCGACTGAGCAAAAAAATCACCACCAACTACCTAATATGGATAAGATACGTTAACACGTGATGTTACAATGTACCGGTGTCGGCGAACTGCTTTTTGGAAGCAAACGGTTTTGCCAACTTTAAACTAATAAGCGATAACAATTTAGGAAATGGCTGTATATGACACTTTTATCCACAAAGGAAAACCGGCCAGTCGGTGTTCCGTCAACTTGTCTCAACAGTTCAGAACACCATCCAATAACTCTGAGGATACTACCGCAACGAATGAGATCAGATCAGTGGGATGTGTGAAACTAGGCCAACTTCCAATCACCTCAAGTTCCAATGCAAACCGGCTCCTTAAATGACTTCAAGTCTTTACACCGAGTTATCGGCACGTTCTCTACTTCAAATTGCCGTCACAATTTTTCGACAATGTGCCTTGTAGAACACAATGAAATAGTTCCTATGAAGGATAGATTGAAAATGGGTTTCTTGTGCTTAAAGACAGAACTGAAACAAAACGTCATTATTCCTAATTTACCTTTAGCTGAAGAAACGTATATCTCAACCGTTGTATTCGTGGCACTCTTAGATCCAAATTGCAGACCAGTTATCTTTACCCCTGTAAATCAAGGTTTAAATAAAAAAAGCTCCAGAAAATTGTCATCAGTAGCATATACAGCTTTTTGAATGTTTACTCATTAACGCGTTAATAGACACTTCAAGTCTATCAACAACCAGTCGTGTAATAACTCTAAATATGATAATATGGAGAACGTAGTACTGAAGAATGATGAAGTTACAATTGAGATAAACATAATTTTTCCATCCCATAATAAAGTTGCATACATAGTTCATGGTAAGAAATTAAATTGTGACGCTCTATTTGGCAGTTGTGACGCTGTTCAGAAAAGGCGTTAACCAATCGGGAGATTCTACATAACACTCACAAAGTATACAAATGATTTGTTTTTGCTTTTATTCGCTTTAGTTAGAGCTTCATAGTGTACTTTCCAAACATCACTTGAGATCGGGAGCTTACTCCCGATTTGTGCGTCGCTCAGTTGACAAGTTTACCAAAACCATACAATACCGATGAATTCGGCATAGACTTCTGGGGTTTGTTTACCTCTGTAGCTGATACCGGCTCCCCACCAATTACATTTGACGAATATTCCTCATAATTGGTTCCAAAGTAATGACACCTCGGAAAGTAAGTAACTGCTTCCGTTTACTATTTTCGACTTCCCGATATGACTGTCCATGTACTGTTAAACTGTGGTTAACAGTTCGTTATCTGAATTAATGATATTCTCTTATAATAAGACATTACGACGAGTAAAACCTCTGTCAAGGATTCTCAAATTAATGCTCACTTTGATTATTCGAACAATACCATCTAAAAAACGTCACCCAATACTCCAACTCTTCCGGGAAAAACCCATCCGTCGCCAAAGACACCCACTTACCAACGTGCTTATAAAGAAATATAGCTTGTGTTGTGTTGTTGAATATGTGCCACTGCATAAGGGATATTTTTATGTCAGCAGATCAACACGCGACAGTTCTCAAACTCTTAGGCAGGTAGTTAATTTTTTAAATTTTATACAAAGAATCTCAGCATCGGTTTGTTAATAGAAGGGTTTGAACAATCAGAGTATGCTCCAAATTACTATTATACCTGGTATTTCAGCGGGTTGAAGGAAGTTGTATTTTTTACCCCCAACCTGATAGACTGAGAACAGTTAACCATGAAATATATATATCTACATCAACAAAATAATCCTGGGAATCTCGCAGTAGCAACGGTTGCCCTATTTTAGTCAGGAGCTTTAGGAACTTCTTTTCCTCTCCCACCAATTTGTCCAAAACCTAAACGCAATAGGTCTTTGTCCGGCTCACCGTAGATCTATTAGTCAGAATCAAAAATAAGCAAACTGAAGGGTTTTTGACAGTGCAACAGCTGCGACCAATTGTTGGTGACGACGAAGATAGACTGTTCAAAATCTCTTGCTAATCATCAGTGATGTGAAGCCAGTTAACGAACAACAACAAGAAAATCATTCATGCAATCACCGAGATACAGATAATGAAAAATCAGCCATTATATTTGTTTTCATAAGTTCCCTGTTTCCCTGGCAACACCGGCTCCCGAACCCCACTTAACAATCAGGTAGCTTTAGTGTGACGCAACTTCCCTATCGAACTGAAAATTCTCAGCAGGATAGAACATGAAAGTGTTTGATTTCATAGTTTTCTTCATAAAGGTAATCTTTTGACCGCTTATAATCTAGCCGATTCCTCAATTTATCGTTCATGAACTTTATAATTCCCAGCATTCATGCCTTGAATATGTCTTACCCATTCCTAAGGGGCGGTGCTTGAGAGTTGATTAAATAAACCACACGAAGGATTACTGGTGAGTAGTCCGGGATTTGGTCAATTTCAAGTTGAATATCACCCACAGTTGATCACAGCTGTCGCATTCCCACAGACTTTCCAGTCGGCCCCTTTCGAACAGCAGAAGCACTAGACTCGAGTTTCGCTCTCATTAGAGCTCGTCAGTAATGCATATCATCGCCACTGCAGCCGGGACTTGAACCACGGACACGCTGTTCCTGAGGCAACTGTGTTTACTACTCCGCAATTGACCTCACATTATGTACGACCGGATTATCACATGTGAACGCTCAACCACTTTCGCTTGTGAGTAATGATCAGTTTGCCCGAGTCTAGTGCTTCTGCTGTTCGAAAGGGGCCGACCAGAAAGTCTATGGGGACATACGAAGGATCTTTGCAAGTTAATTTCGCACTTTTGTACAATGTAAATAGAACGTGAACTTAAGTGGGGACAATAAGACAAAAACGCCTGAGACCTCTGGTTGAATCTTTGTTCCTTTTTAAAGTGTGACAGTATGGTCATCTTATCGTCAACAGTTTAGATATCGCGACTGGATCTCAGTTAGTTTGACTTGACGGATGTATTGCGTTGTGCAAATCCACACCAAACAACTAGAAAGACGTATGGATCGTGATTGACGGAAACAATACGACCAGTACCAAACCTTTTCTTGTTTACGGCTGGCTGATTTTTGGGAGTTGGTTTTGACTTCTCTGTGCCATAACTGATTACCACCTGACCAGAATTTTCATGTGCAACTTGTATTGCTTGAGACAACATCATAACGATCAAAAAGAACAAAAGGCCAGCAAAACTAAAGAGCCCTTTCGCCTGCAGACATTTTGGTCAGCTTAGTATGTTAGCATTTATTCGTTGAGGTTTGTATTTGTACATACTACGAAATACTTCCCGTTGAATAAATTTCTGGAAAAGTAACCATATGGATGCGTTTTTTCTGTCGACAGAATTAAAAAAACTCCGTGCTGCATATACCCCAACACTATTTCTGGCTAACAAAACATCCATTTTTTTTAGCAGATTCCACTCTAATCTTCTGAAATTCTATAGAAACTCCTCCAAACAACAAGCTTAGAATTCAATAGGTAAACCAGTTGCACTGAGTTTACAATAACAACACTGATAATGTATATGACACTGTGCCCCTATCAGAACGTTCATTGAGGTGCTACTATTAGAATGTCAAATAATACAGGCAAGTCCAAAATTGTGAATGTTTTCCGAGCTGCATATGGAAGGATGGTTGAAGTATCGTGTGAGTTGAATGCATGTGCTCACCTACGGTAATTACAGGATGTGAACGAATTGTCTTTAAAAATCATGGCGACATACTCGGTTGCAAACATCTTGACGATAGACGAGATGCCGAAAAGAAAACCGGATAGAGCGATGTTCAATACTTCTTTCGGATAAAGCTTTGTACTGAAGCCAAAATTTGCAATACCAAAGGAACAGACAAATGAGCATTTCAAGGGTGAGACAGTATTTCTTTGTATACTGTCCTTTCAGATTAAACGGAGTGATCGGCACTATTTGCCTTGTTGCAAGTCCTCCCCAAAATGGAAGTTACCACTAGAGCTATGTCACACCAGTTTCCATTCAAACACAGCTGTTTTCTAGCGCGACTTATTCGTTGTTGCCTACAAAACATGACATCTGATCAAGGTAGAATTTATACCGGTCTATCCAACAGTGTTATAGGATCGGCGCAATCGAGTACTTTTCTTATTGAGACGGCAAGAAGACATACATTACGAGATGCAATCACTCCGTTTATTCTCATCGGTCGATTACACTAAACATTCAGTTATATAGGTTAGGGGCTCAACGACAAAACAATGAAATGAACGAACATCACACGAGAGCAATCAGGATTCAGTGCCACGATAACGAAATTGATTGCTTTAGCATCTTTTGTTAACGAAGGACTGGTGCGCGACGCTAGATCAACAATGCCTCGGAAAAAGCCAACAGCCTGGGGTCGGCGTTCCGCAATGGGTCAACCACATGACCTGTTGCGATTAAGTGTCTCTCGATCATAGACTCCAGATTTCTGGTTTGTTGATGGTTTACTGACCCCCGTTGAGTCACTGTTTGCGTTAGACACTTGGGGATGTGCTCTGCCTTTCTTTGTCGTAAATTTCAGTCCGTTCTGCCAGTGTATGAGTCAGCGCAGGTGCAAATGAACTGGTAGATAACAAAAAAGGCAGAGTTTTCCGAAAAAGAACGATCGGGGCAGTGGAGACTCATCCTGTTGGTAGAAAGCAACCAAATCTCATTACTGTTGACAAAATTTCTGTTTCAATTCAATTTTCACAAATTTGACAGAATTGCCATATCCATTAGTTATCATTAGTATCTCTAACTGGTATTCCCTCAGTGGTCCAGCAAATCCGGGGCATTTTAAGGCAGTTCACAAAAATCACTCATGAACTTACACGTATAGTATCTTTTTGCAAATTTCATGTGTTCTGTAGTAACTAGAAGGTGTTGGCCCACGGTTCCCAAACTCCGCTTGTGGGCTTCAGAAACAGTTACCTGTAGCGCATAAGTCAGTCAGACTTCGTGTTCTCAAGATGGACACAGTAGAAAAGTGATAAAATGATGGTTATCCACACGAATAACTAATATGGCAATTAATTTCTATTAGTATGAATGGTGCCCCATGGCTTTTCGTTAGTCCGACTATTTCCAGGTCAATACCGTACTTTTTATCCGCGACAGTGAGATGAACGGGGTTTTCTAGAGCTTTTTGTACAGGCTGAAACGATAAGCTGGTGCACGAGGGACATTATGAAGTGAACAACTTAGTTACCTCTGAGGCGTTTGGTTTTTAAACCGCATGTACGTGACATGGAGCAATAGCGTCAATGTTGGCTTGCAAAGGCATTCGATAAATTTAACCCTGCATATAATGTGGTATCGCGTTGCTGATTATGGTGCATTCTGCCCTTTCTATCACAGGTTACATGGCACTCAACTGTTCGTATCTGTCAAAAGTGTTCTTGAACAATGGCAGCTGTCGTTCGTTTTAAGAGAAAATTATTTTCCCAGTCTCACGCACGTTTACGAAACACTGGCATGAAAAACCTCGGGAAGTTTTTAGAAATTCGGAGCACCAATGCGTGATGACTGAAGCTTGTCAGATGTCAATAACTTCATGCGGGTCTCACTAACAACACCAAGGTTCATTGAGAAAGTAGATAGTTTGAACGCATTTTTCCGAAGCACTGCTGTGAACACCCTGCAGTTCGCGATCAAAATTGACGGCACTTATAATGAATAACTCACTAAAATGAAGTAATCAGTGTTCCGAAATGCAGTTATTACAGTATATACCGTTTAGCCGATTCAATGAGATTCTTGACTCCAACATAACTGAGAAGCTCCTGATCACAGGGGTATCGATGGAAGTGAACAGAGGTTCTTCTCCTCACGAACTTATTGGACAATCTGAACACTATTCACACAAGGTTGTGTCAAGGCGCTTAAATATGACTGATGGGTCACGCCCATTGTGAGGTTACTCGTGTTGCGTTTAACATGCTAGTCTCACAAACACGAGGGTCAGAGCGCAAACTCTGGTCCTCAAGAAGGTATACACGACTGATTAGCTTTAATAAGACCGAAAGTCGAATCTAACGATTTTTTGGAGGTAATTGGGCCGAAGCTGTTTTCGGAATGCTTGGACTGCGTTTGAACGTTGGTGATGTGCAAATTGAAATAACCAAGTGGATTTGATTGAAAGACTACAAAAGTCGTTCATTCAGCGTAATGTTCATGAACTCAGCATTTGAATCTATTCTGAAAGATCCATCTCGAACATAAATTCTACTTGCTCTGAGTATAACAATTTTTCATAAGGCGTCATATTAACAGAATTACTGACAGTAGTTGAGAATGTGTGCAGGTACCTACCGAAGGGCTGGATATGGCCGATTCCGTTAAGTTAGTAACGTTAAAAAGAGCACAGAAAAATGTTCTCATGGTTAATGATTAGTAAACTTACACTGCTCAATTGCTTTAAGATGAGACCTACTAACCGTCCTATCGACTCCAGTCCATAACCCTATGAATAGAACTTCTTTCCAAGTTGTATTCAGAGAAAGCACTAAACTTTTTGATCAGTGTTTTGACTACTGGTGAGTAGTGAGAGATTTTGTTCCACATATAAAATGAACTGACTTTAGCTTTCGCAGTGCCATAGATTGTTCAGCCAGCACCATTCGAAAAGAGGCACTAGGCTCGAGTTTTCCTTCCCATATTAGACGCTACTAAATTATCGCATGCAAAAGTTCGGTCACATTAGCTTGTGAAGTCCATGGTATAATAGGTTCTAATGATTGTCTCATAAAAACGTGATTGGAATTTTAGTCTCAACCGTGATAAGTATGTGTAATACGGACGAACTTTAATAAAGGCAAAACTCAAGTCGGATGCTTCTTTCCAAAGGCATTTGTCCAAAAGTTCTTTGAGATTGCAGCAGCCGCAGCTGCGAGTTGTGTTCAACTTATATCAACCAAAATGCCTTACAAATCACTGGTTAACAATATGTTTAAATGCACGCCGATTAACTTCAGGTCGATCACATACATCAGTATGCTTGAAAGCAGACTGTAAAAGCGATTGACTTCTATTATGTGTCACCCACAAAATCCGGGAAGACAAAATGTCAACAAAGAAGTGTTTGGTTTTCCAGGATCCCCTCCACAATTCAACCACGGTTATTCAGCCCTACAACGAACCAGGGAGACGCCATTTCGACCAAAATCTCAGGTCGCTTTTATCGCATCTGTTATACTCGCAGGACAACTAATTGTAGAATTAGGCTATATGGTTCATTTTGAACGTGCACTTAATTGAGAATGACTCAAATGATTTTGAGTTATTAAGTGGAAGGCAGTGATACAGTGGTCATTCATCATACAGATGACGGCTTTGATGAAAGTCCGTTACCTTGAAAAAAGACGGTTCCGAAACTCCGCTGATAAATGACTGTGACTGCGTTGTACGATACTGGACGTAAAAATTTATTGGCACTATTTCTTTCGCAAACGTCAACTGTAACTTACTGGTCAAGTTACACCGGACACTGTAAGGCCAAGTATTACAAACTCAGCGAATAATTTTCTAATTTTTGAAGGTGCCAGCTGACATTCAGTAAGAAATTGCACATCTACAGTCCCGTTTTAGAAAGAGTTGAGCAAGTTGCATCCCAATGTTTATGAACAACACTACTTGAGGGTGGGGGTGGGTTCCAATGGCTAATAAATAAAATGGCGAGATGCACTCTGCACGTGAATGTATTCGGAAAACTCAAGCTCACAGATGCATATGTATTTTTATACGTTTGACTCCTAGCACTACGATTCAGCATTGAACTGATAAAGGTCGTCATTTGTGGTGCCAGATGCCTCATGTTTCAGTAGATGCGGCCGTGTAGGCGACACTGTTTAAATTCGGTTGTTAGTGGAGATGATAGGAATTCGACAAAGCAGGCAACTGCCTGTTTAAAGGTTTTGTGACGACAAAGCAAGATAGATGGTTGATGGGCTTCTGTAGGTTGAACTCATTTCAGTTAAGTGATAAATCTCACGGTACAAGTCTAGTATATATACATTTCAAGGGAAACAAATATGAGAAAAGAAAATCTATCACTGAACGAAGCAATCGATGCATTATCTAATTCTTATAAAGCAAAGTATTAAACAATAAAGGGCCTTTCGAGTCCAGCATTAGCCGATTAATTTGTAAAGAATTTGGGACGACAGGTCCAAAGGCTCAAACGGTACATCGGCGACACTATGCTTTGGATCATGCAGAGTCAATGGGCTGAGTTTCACTCTCTTTCGAACTGTCTGTCATGAAGCGCCTTACCTACGACTGAATTCGAAACAGAGTTGTTCACATGTTTCCCCGATTTTTAGCACTCATCGTAAGAAAACAGATTACCCTCATGCTGAGCATCTACAACATGAACACATTAAATCGTCCTGTATTTTCAGACCAAATGACTTGCGGCACTTACTTCCAAAGGAGAATTCTTTAGAGCACTATTGTAAAATTGAGCTTGCAAAGTTCTGATGGAATACTGAGCTAACAGACTAATGTAAGTTTTCAAGAAACGGGTTGATGAATAAAACCTTTTCTGGTATTTTGACTCGTTTGTATAAATTGAGCCAAGAACAAAGAGTGGCTTTCTTGTTTTGTAGAAACGAACATTAACGTTTTTTGCATTTAGAGTAAATGAGGTGAGAAAAAGAACTAAGCGGCTTCTTGCGAGGGCACAGAACTAAACCGCCAAAACCCCTCAACTGACCGGTATAAGACAGACCACCAAATCTCACAAGTCGATGAAGTGTGCATTACCTAGTCACAATAATATTGTCTACGAGACCCTGTGTGTACACAGAGATGAAATCATCGGAACAGCTGGAAGACCGCAAGAGACACTCACAACTGACCATACAAAATGATAATACGAGACATATGGACTTAATACTTTCAACCCAGTCATCGTTAAGCATTTACGAATGTAGGGTCATACGGTATGTCACCGATGTCTTCAGGGCTAATGACGAGAAAAGGAAAACCACAAACTAGCTTGTAATGAAGTGGTCAAAACGAAGCTTTGGAATTCTGTACTCTGCGTAGAAAGCACAGGTTGGTCGCTTTTGTGGGATCGTGGTATATCAAACAAAATGATATTGTGAAAGCACCTGACATTTTACTGTTAGACATCTTTTACTTCGGAAATTCATTACTTTGAACAAAATTTATTGTGAACATAAGATTCAAGAGCAGCACATTACGAATATGATTTGTTGCCACAGTGCTGCACCATAAAAGGTGTAGATTACACAACAGAAACGAAGAATCATACTAGTATAATCTGGAATAAGAAGCATTTATTCTAACCAGTCCGGAATGAACTGCCATTCTGATCACAATCAGTTGGCTGTTAAGTAGCGAACAGTTTTCTCGTTATCAACAAAAAAGGACAATGTTTAATTTGCAGTATGACAAAACAGAAGATTTAAAATCTCTTGAAAAATAAGAAAGCATAGTCCAGTCTAAATTAATGTAGTGAACGTTAAAAACTCAACCCTAACCACAATAGACGATCAGCTAAATGTGCGTACTCTACTACACTGTAGGGCAAACTGGGTTTACTAAGTGTTCACGTGTTTCATACGTCAGTAGGCCAGGTGAAAACTTCGACGTTTGCAATTATTCACTGCCATAATTAACAGTAAGTACGGAAGGCGGGGAAAGCTTCTTATGATATTGCGTTTTGGAGCAACTGTTTAGAAATTAGGTAGCAAGAAACGCTTTACAAGATCAAGAGGAAATAATTATAACAGTATTTACATAAGTTTATGTTGTTAATCAGCAAAAAGAACAACAATCAGTTTTCTACAGAAGATGGAATTCCATAGAAATACTTGGAAACGCACTTAAACATCTGCATCCAGATGCTTAAAATCGTTTCTCCAAAAAACCACATTTCTTAGAAAGTACTTAATGGGACTATATATAAATATACCCTAGGAAATGTACGCATTCACCGTAGAAGCAATTTCAAGTGCTTGGAAACAGACAAAATACCTTACGTGTGCTGAAATTGTGCGCGTTTTGGTCTTGTTGGAATGTCTAGACACAATACGAACTTCAATATGGGGCGCACATTCAAACAGACTACATTAATGATAAGATGAAGCTGAGTTCAACTTACAGCCATCAGTCAACATACAACCGTTAAAAAGGTTGCTACCAGGTGATATTTTTTTTAATGAATTACTCTTTATAAATTTTCGAACGGGAGAGAGCGTTGATACTTACAAATCAATGCCTCCACCAAAGTCAAAAGGATCTGCTTCACCTCTAAAAGCATAACAGCTGGTTGGGAGTGGGTCATGTTGTTATACTTCAAATAAGCACATGCTACACCCAATGTTTAGAGCTCACTTAAACAAATTTCAGTTATGTCTACTAGTTGGGTCTTGCTTCAATTGAAATAATTAAAAATATTGGAATAGAAAAACGGGTAAAATAGGGCTCCGCAACTTCTGTAATTTTGCCACACAAAGAAGGCACGCTTTAGGTTTATGTCTGTTGTTTCAGAGCAACCAGATGTTATGGCACATGTCAATTTATATATCGATGCCATTTCTTGCTGTCCTAAGAATATTCAAGTAAAACAAGTCAAGACTTTATCTGAGTAGCGTGGAATTAAATTCAATACTTGAGTATACTCTGGGCGACTGTGAATTGTGCGGTATGTAAAGGTTTCCAAACGTTGAAATACTGGATAATGCTTATGTAGAAAAAAATCGCCCAACCTTCGGATTCCCCCGCGGACATATAATAACGTTCTTTTTAGTGATCTAGGTTGATACGAAAGTTGCAAATGGCAAAAGTAACATTTTTGGTTTTAAAAAGGCACTTGCACTTGTACTCATTCACGATAACGAGCTGCTGCACTTAGATGAGGTGATCATGTAAACGAAACATTTTCAAAACACGATTATTTTTAACAACTTTTGATCACCCTCCTCCGACGTCAAAATTGCACTGAACTAAAAACTAGTTTAGCGGATTGTAGAAAACTTTCAAATATATGTGACGATACAACAATCTCAAAATGGTGAACGAAATACTCAAAATCCCACATCGACAACGGCTAGATATTCGATAACAACAGATCTTTAACTTGACCAGTTAGCTCCTTCAAAATATTTTCACGTAATCCTAATCACATGTAACTAGCGTCTAGCAAATCTGTGTTAATCCAAACCTAACAGCAAGTGTAACAGGACCAACCCAGGCAGTTGCTGTGAACCTGATTCCATGCTGTCTGGTGTAGACCTAAGTTAGCTCATTCGGTTTTTGTCATTAATTGTCACTTGTATTCGATCTGTCGCCTTTCAATTTATGAGAGTTGGGTGAGAAGATAGAATTAACAAACTGCAGCTTACATTTCCACTTTACACTCATGATTTCCAAAATGATATCAGCGCCGGTGGATCACGAACCACATGCTTGGAGGAAAGGTCGAGTTTTGCACATTACATTACGAATTAAATGATCTCAAACTCCCTGTGCACTACCCCGTGTATAAAACAATAGATCGAACACTCCTACTATAAGAATGTGGTGCTTGGACAACCAGTGCATGCGACGTTCATTGATTACTCACTTCCGACCAATGGTGATTCCGATGTATTGCCGGATTGCGCTACTCTACATTTGCTGTGAGGAAATTGTTTGTTGTGTAATACGAACAAATGCGTTCGAATGATTACACAGCATTGTAACCACTTCAACTAGCCTTGTTGGCTGGAACACCTTTGGCATACACTAAATTGCTTGGCATGTCTCATCTTGCTAATCTGGAATGCATATTACATACTGGTGGCCAGTGTTTGACAGAAACACAAACCACAATACTGAAGTCACGTTCTCCTTCAGGTTGACTCATCCAACCTGAGGAAGGAGGTTAAAGTTATGTTAAGCGTGCGCATTTTTAAAATCCCCATTTTATATGGGGATATCCAAGTCACCGTCACTTGCGTGTTTATACGCCGGCTTCCTGTGTTAAAAATGTTATTGTCTAACTGTTCTGTTATGTGGATTTATTTCGGTGTTGACGAAACTTACCTCGGTATTTTCACTCATACACTGATGCTAGTTGCAATAGTTTAACTAAGTGTTAAATGCACACCTCCATCATTCTAGAAATTTGCTCTATACCATAATCGTGATCACTATGTATTAATTCAAGCATACTGAATTCCTCAACTCAGCTGTACGGTAAACTGGAACATAAAGTTTTCACGCAAGTGATGTTCTGTATTCACAGAACGAAAAGGGAGCTAGTGGCCGCGACTGCCATTGTAGCTACGAGTCACGCCAGAGTTAACGCCAACCATGATGGAGGACCTCAGCTTATTTGAAACCACACCTGTTAACTGCTGCTAGCTCTCTCTTAAGTGTACATCAGGACAGATTATGAGTTTGAATGAGGTGCGCGTGATTGTTTTAAATCAACTTCAACCTGGTCTGGATATTCACCGTGATGGACCAGATAAACGCCCTGGGATTCTGCATACTGCACAATTGACCAATAATACCCCGATCCAAAGTAAGTTCCTAAGAGAGCAAAACTGACTGGGCTTAACACTGTGTTTTTAGTTGCTTTTCCCAAACACATTATTTAGCAGATGAACTGAATCAGGTGAGAGGAGTTTAACGTCGATAAACGTGATTTACTCGGTTATAAGTTAGTTGTTAATGATTTATCCATCATGACATTGTCTCATTCATTTTGTACGTGTGGAAACAATAAGATGTAATGTTTCGACGGACAACGTGATAACTCTTGTTTGATGTGAACGGAATACAATAGATGAGGGTTCAATGGTAATGATGTGGAGGCATGTGACTCCACTAAAAAACTGATCAGACCAGGGAAGATCGCTGCACGTTTTGACTTGCGTTCATTTTCGCGTAATGTAACTGATGGCAAATTGCACTCAACGCCCTGGATACCGGAGTGATCAACGGTTTGTTTACCGGTTTCCAGTTGTGCACATGTTTGTTTAGATCAAGTGTCTCAAGACGACATGCATTTCTGCAATTTCATACATGGAAAATAAAATATATCCGAATCAGTCAAATAGCTATTTATCAACTGATAACGTCTACACTGTTCAGTAGATTCCTTCTTTATCATGTTCCCGGGAGGTGACACCAGCTCACTTATTGTAATAAACTGTAACTGATTTCTGACTGGGTATCCGGAAAGTTGCTATGCAATTAGAAGTTCAAACCCCGCTTTGGTTGTTCAAGTAGTTTTTATCCAATTTCTTTGTGGGATGATGAGACCATATTTGCTGATTAATGTTATTATTTCACGGTTTGCGATGACTGTGAAGTGTAACTGGTTGACTTTGCCTGTTCGCTGTCTTGAATTAGCAGTGGGGAACCGAACATCCCGACTTTATCCAATTTATTCATGAGGTCTTATTGGTCTATTGTTGAATAACCGGGAGTAATTACACTGTCCGAAATCAGATATCGTCCGAACTTAGGCCCATTGATTCTCACTGCACCAGCAGATATCTAGTCTTAGTTTTAACACTTGTAGAGTATTTGCATAGAAATGCGACATGTCATGTAGAGGGTTGAGCAATATCAACGGGGACGAGGTATCCAAAACTGTCTTCCAAACTGTTCACAGTTAAAAACAGAGCTCCTGAGGAAGAAAACGTATTCGGGACCAAAGGCCGATCATAAACTGGTTTCCTTCGAGTACGCGTCAGAATTGACGGCCGGCCGAAGAGATGGCTAAGAGCGCATGACTGAGCATGTTACGCATTGTTTCAGCCGGAAGTAGGGGTATAGAAGAAAATGCAAGCGGTTTTCAGACTCTATCGACGTAAGGTTGAAGAAAGGCGCCGACCGCTATGTTTGACTCGTCAACAGCTAGACTTATTTTGGCGGCTGAGTTGAAGTCGTTTTACATGACAGTGATAGCTAATGCCTCTTTAAGCCGATCAAACAATTCGACGGCTATCGTGGATAACTCAACTTCTCCGTTGACATGGCCACGGAGTGAATCGGTAAAAGTGTGCATAAGCTCAGCGCATTGTAGAATGAACCAGCCGTAATAGTTTACCATCCCGCTAGGTCAACGGATGGTAGCAACGGTTGCAGGACCAGAAGAATCACGGATTACTCCTACCTTATATGTCAGCGATCGAATACCATGCTGACCAACCTGGCGTCCCTGAAACTCCACGGTGGGTTGGTCAGAAACGCACTTCTCCTTATTCATCGTTTAGCTGAAATTTGCTAATCTGTCAAAGAGCTATCGGGGACGAATATAGTGTTCTTCGAAGGCACTTGCAACCAATAAGTCGTCGGTGTAAACGTGAACGAAATCCATAAACCACATGACCTCGTCAATAAAACGTTTGAACGTATATGCGACGTTTCGTAGACTAAACGGCACACGTAGAAGTTGTAACGAACCGAAGGGCGTAATAACAGCTATCTTGACGACAACATCGTCGGCAACCGGGATCTGGTGGTATGCACACAACAGGTCAATTTTTGTGAATACACGGGTACCACGAAGGCTAGCCACGATGTCCAGCTTATGTGCATAAGGGCAGCATAACGTCTTTGTTGAATCAGAAAGTATTTCTCGTTTCATAAAGAGTATCAACTGTCTGAGTGGGTGGATTATCTAAAGCAAGAAGAATTGAGGTAGACAGTTAAACTGTGAGGAGGGCGGTATAGTAGGGATCAGTTCATTAGTTACCCAAATTTTGTGTGTACACTGGAGTGGTGCGAATAACATGCATTCGAGAAATATGCGAAATAAGATAAATATGTTCCAGCTGCAATCAGTACAAATATTAAGGTTGCAAGAAACTGAGAAAAAACAGTACCTGGAAATCAAAGAGAAAACTAGAAGATAAAAACGATACGTTTTCGAGATAGAGCTAGATAAGTTACTATCTTCTTCGGAGCACACAAAGCTGGTTTCCTATGATGCTTTACTAATGCGTTTCTTTAAAAGTCAACAAGCAAACTTTTGTGACAGAAAACGTAAATGTGTCATCCCCAATAACTGGTTCCATTTTGGGATATACTCTGAAATACGAGGCTAGATCGCCTCTAATAAAGCTTTTGTGCCAAGAATGGAACGTTGGCCAGCCAAAATATCATCGATTGCTCACGAGTTTTTTCAGACTTAATGAACAGTGCGAATTTTAATTTTATATGTTAAACTCTGGATGAACAACGAGGACAATTTATCGCGGACTGCCAATCTGCACCGACGATAACACAGAAGTCTGGGGACGCAGTGTTTTTCAGCGTTTACTCTCAATTCATTGGTCACCTCTAATCTATCTCATAACTGTATGGCTATTAAGGGTTAGAGTAACCTTCCCGTGTTTGGTACAAAATTAATGGGTTTACAAATGGAATGTAGTCATGAGATTGAACACAGAATATAACTAGACTATTGACGTTCAAACAGCTTGAATACAAGAAAAGGTTGATGAAGTGGCAAGAGCTGGTTTAAAGAGGCCATGTGAATAAAATTTTACCAGCTGATCGTATTCAGAAGATACTATTCAATTTCGTTGTTTGAAACTATAATTGTACATTGTACGTAAGCAATTTTCTGAAGTACCGGTAAATATTATGAAAAGAAAATAGCCCAGGAAAATTCCTGAGAGTAAACAACACAACTTGCAATCATTCTGTCTTATAATACACATGAATAAGTCAATCCTAGACAATAGACAAAGGAATAGTTTGGACAAAAACAAAGCCACCTAAATAATTAATGGTTTCTTATACCGACATATCAGCAAATCTACCAATGCAGTCTTTGCAAACTGGCCCAAATATCAGCGACCAATACTAACATTTGCTGCGTTTACCCCAAATTATGTTACTGGAATTAACAGAGTATGATGAAGAGTTTATTGATTCATCGTAATTTTTTCTGTCATGTTAAAATATTAAATGAAACTTGAGAGAAATCTGTTTACGTAACACGTTTTTCACACACAATATGAGAGTTCCAGTTGAAATCGGCTGAATATATCGGACAGTGGTAAAGTAACCCACAACAAAAACTCGGCGTGTTTTGCTGGTAAGTCTTTGCTTCCTGGTAAAACGTTCACTTAAGATATATTGTGTTACCAAGAACTTAGCGTATCGTGTTTATATGTCAACTTCACAACACTGGAACCTTTGGCTTCTTTAATGAAGATATCTGTCCATTATTTCTAAATGCTTTACAGATCAACATTATTTCAAGGTAATTCATTAGTACTGACTAATCTTTGGGAAAATAGGCTTGTGCAAGAACTCCATAGAAGTCAATTCGAATCAGTCAAATTTCTTGCCTGATAAGAACGGTAGCGTTTCAGCTTGATCATACAGCTTGGTAGAAAGAAAACAGTCTTTGCAATCTGTCAAGGTTTTCAGCAGCTCGTCAGATGCTTACTTGCTCAGCTGTACCTTCCAAGAATATAACAGGAGTGCTTTATGCCGAAAGCAAATGCACATAAAATGCGTCGATTAATAGGCAGCCTAAAATGATTCCACACCGTTTCTCCTATAAGTTCTTGATAAACTGTGTTCTTTAATAATTAGTTGACTATAGAGAAGGCAATTTTTTTCATCGTAAGGGGTCGACCGGAAAGTCTTTGGGAGTGCGACAGCTGCAATCAATTGTGGGTGATATTCAACTGGAAAAAAATAATGTTCGAAAAACAAATTACAAATAGCAAACTAAAGGAAACTGTGTCTATCCACAGTTGATTAGGTGTGAAGATATAACACCGGTTATAACAATCACCTCATCCCAAACCATGATCACAGTAAAAGTAACTGTTGCCGGTAATGCTTCTAGTTAGAATCCACTTCAGTCTATCTACACTTGTTGGGTCCGACTAAGGAAGAAACGAGTCAGTAAACGCTTATTTTAGGTGACCATAATCGCAGATTATAAAATTATCAGCATATTCCCTCGCGGACACAAGCAGCGTACAACAGACGAATATGAATCTGTTTGTCAGGAGTGGAAACAAGTTACAAAACAACCACAGATAAAATTCTCTGAAGTCCTTAAAATATCGTGTAGTATGCAATTCTATGGGTCATTCTTAACCAATCGATGCTATTTGGACGATATTAAAACTGTGGTAAAATTCACACACGCGCAAAGCAATAAAACATGCTAATTAATTAACTGGTGACCGTTTTCAGATTGAAAATTATGGACCCCTTCAAGTGGTGACTGAGTCACCGCGTTCGGAAAAGGTGGTCGGATTTGTTTTTGAACAAACGTGCATTAACTGAACCATTTGTAGTTGATAATGTAAGGTTTATGGGCATGGGTAAAATATATTATTAAGCCATATTATTTATATCATTGCTATAATATGTTATTCAGTGGCGCATAAAATACCGCATGCTTAAAAACAATGAACAAATGGGAACGCTGGATTAACCCAGTAATTTCCTAAAACTACTTTCAAAAAGAGATAGGAAATAATAACCAGTTCTATCATCTTGGAGACCATTGTAAGAAAAGCCAAGAAGGAATTGGTACAACAATCCGTGCGCAAAGCAGCCTCGGAGTTCACGAAAGGACATTCTGAAAAAAGTGGGAAAATGTTACGGATCATGTGTAGTGGAACTGAGAAATGAATCGACAAGGTAACAAAATAATCTACAATAACTGTCTACGATAAATTTCACCGCACTACGTTCGCTATAAGTTAGAATAACGCTCCTCCTGAATAAGACAGTGATTCTAACAGATGTAGTTTATCCAACGTATTAAAAATCCGCTGTTGCCACAGTTAACTCCCGGTAACAACGGCCACGTGCAAGCAGAAACCGGGGCGCGCGAGGACGGAATGTGTATTCATTCAAACAGTAGATAAGTGGTTAATATGTACAATGAACATAACAGGTGTGAAAAACAGTATGTAACAAGAGAACAATAAGGTGAGAGACTCTACACATGTTTCTAACAGGTTATATTTTACCCAGTGCTATAATTTAGACTCCCATGTACACTCGAGTCAGCATGTAACCGAATAGCATCCGGAACAAAAAATTCAAAAGTAGACAACCTATTTCTTCATGGAGTACTTCAAGCGCTGTAGATAGGATACACGGCCAAGTGTAAATCTGGTATCACTCAGATAAGAGAACATGGATTACACGACGATCTCTTGCTATCAAACACCGAAGAACCTATAAAGAATTAAAGTGTTTCATCAGTCACGAACTTTCGAACCGATTGCAATGGTCTCACGTGAAACGTCGGCCGAGATACTGGCAAATAATGTGAACATCGAAGATATTTGGAGAGATGTTGCTTAATATGGAAACAGACTGTATTTGATTTTATCGATTTTTGTGATTTCTGAATCAAATGCCTTGAAAATGTGCCAAATAACAAGAAGAATATTAGTAACGTAACAGGCGTAACTAACGTTGAGTTGGTACTCATCGTTATATAACTTCAGCCAACCATGGTCAATGCTTGTTAAATAAACTTGGCCATTAACTATATCTCATCTTTGGAGGGCAGGGCAAAAATGTTTGACCAATCGATCCCCACGCAGTTTAAAGGCTGACAATTTGTTTTTCCCAAAAGCATTTTAATGGGTGAATAAATTTATGTGATTTTAAAATCAACAAACATCTTGTTTATCTGGTGGTTAATTAATTTTTGGTGAATTAAACAACACAACCCAGCGGTCCGACAATTTTTTTATATCCACTCAATTGATGTGTTTTTACCCTCAATGTTGTTTATATTGATGGTCGCAGTGTGACAGCCATCTAAACCTCAACGTCACCGAAGTGATTCCGAGTCATACTAGATCTTTGGATTTGCCTGAAACCAGTAATTAGCAGAGATGGGAAACGTTTCAATCGTGGGAGCGGTAAAATTCACATTAATGTCTCTCTGCCGGAAGAGAAAATTGAGTGAAGAGAAGTGACTGCGCTCAATAGGGGTTCAGAATATTATTCAAAGTAGTATACAACCAGTCTGTAAATCGAACAACTGGGACGGGAAGGTTAATTTACAATGAATATTCCACTGGGTTAGTGACAGTTAGCTAACTGGTTCATTTTATGTCAGCAATACAATCGTTTTAAACAAAGCACTGGTATGCATCAAAGTGGAGATGTTTTCAAATATTCTACCAAATACATTCATTATCGAAATTATCCATTGAATTCACCGAAATCGTGACAAAATATGCGGCATTTAATTTTGGTATGAATAAAAAGATAGCTGTGTTTTGCAGCCTCTAAGTTGAACGTAAAGATGAGGGAATTACTGCAGGTCCAACAAGATACAAAGAAACTAGTCCTTCATAATGGCTTGAATGAGGCAGAACAAGAGTAGGGTGCCTGACAAATGGTATGTGAATGACAAATCTTATTCTCCCATGAAATTCGTTATTCGACGTCTTATATATCTCGAATGAGATGAGAATAAAATCGATGGTGGACGTTCGTTAACACTGCCGCTTTAAGTAAAAATATCTCACTGTTGTTATTAAACTGTTTCGCAACGTTTTCCTCTAGTTACTCATCAGAAATTATGTACTAACCAGAAATGTCCTCGTACAGCAAGTAACACGAATTTACCCCGTAAAATGTTCGACATTTAGTAGAAATCGATAATTCTACTAGAGTAATAAGCCAAATCAACTAGGACAATCGAAACAGCCGAACAATCAGGTGTAAATTTGCTCGCGCTCATCCGCAGACTCGGTAACACTAAAGCACAATGTAAAATACCATTAAGAACCTGCCAAAATTGACCAAAGAAACGCATTAGTGTAGAGTGAATAAAATATTACGTTAAACTTGACAAGTAAACTGGTCCAGTGTGGAAGCGAAACAGAAACGAGAGTTGTCCTATGATGCTAAATCTACCGGCAATAACACTGTTCATAGAAACATTCCAGCAACCCTCGTTAAAATGATTTCCAAATGATATACTCAAGTAATGAAACATCAGGCCATAGTAAATCCTGAAAATTTACAGGTACTTGAGGGATTAAACTAAAAATACAAAAATTTTCTTGGGGCCAAATTTGCGAGGAAATTTCCTTTCAGTAATTCAAAGGGTTTGATCAAACCGCAGACGATGTCGTGAGCTATTTTAATTGTGCCGGTTTGTAGTTATAATTGAAGCCAATTAGTTGATTTATTTTATAAGCCTTGAGGAGTCGAGTAGATGTGATTAGAACATGAAAAGATCCATCACACTCGAAGTCTGTGTATTCTGTACGTGAATTTATTTTGAATTGTGTCTGTTCCCGTCTTCGGACTCAATGCTCAAATTTGCAACTATGCCACGCCGTATCCTACCAGTCATCCGAGTCAACGAAACACACGTTTTGGAAGGTATCCATCGATATGCCTCCGCAAATGAATTTATGTACAACAAGCATATTTGTATCCATACCTACAAATTCAACTAAGTAACTGAACAATCGAGGCGATCAAGTCTTTTCAAAACGATAACATTAGTTGTGCAGTTTTTTAAATAGGCACAAAAGTCTCTGTGCTACAGCTTCTTCTAGCTAAAGCCAGATGTCTTCATGCAGATAAAACGGAAAAGGATTATTCTTCGGTTGATAAACAGAGGTAGATATTATTCAGCAAAAAGGGCGATAGTAACAGGTCTCAAACCAAATGTTTGTGCGTAGTTCTCAATAAACCTAGGTGGGTAATTATTATTTGTCAGCTTACCAGGAGGTGACAGTTCTTCATCCTCAGTTTCGTTTTATTTGTTGCGTAAAACACAATACAGAACAAGCTACGATTTTGGGTGGTTTGGGGAAAACTATTAAAGTGTAATTGCCACCCAAAACAGTTATTCTTATCGCGTGAAACTACAGGTAAGGAGCTATTTACAAATTTATACAGTATAACATCGATGAACACGATTTTTTGGTAACTTTCCGTTACTGTCGTGAACCTGAAGTTCTTGTGCAGTTAGTTCATCTGGTTATGCGGTTACTGTGTTTAGGTTTTTGAATTGAAGATTGTAAAAACGTCGTCCACATAAAGTTTATAGAATAATGTTTACTGGACCGTTGCTTTGGTCTTTTGTTCAGAAAGAACTGAGGTTTTCATCTGGTACGGGTTTTCATAGATCATCAGTTGTAACTCCATCAACGTATGTACACAACGTTTCGTGGAGCAAGAATTTTATGTTAGACGTGTGTTGAGGAACCAACTCACAGAACTCACCCGGAGGATGTTTAAGTTATAGATTACCAGGGTGTATATGATAATAAATGGTGTCTAGCTTCCTGGTAATTGTAACACTGATGTACAAAACTGTACATCAAATGAAGCCATCTAACTTTTCTCCCAAAGTGATATCGGTGGTCATGTTCACACTCACACTGTGTCTAAAACTACCAATTTCTGGTTTCTGGTTGCCATAAGTTTCTGGTTTCTGGTTGCCATAAGTTTATCAGAAATCGCGTAATCCAAGGAATTTGCTATCAACAGAATTAACCCAGGTAGGACAACTTCCTTGCCAGCCTTTTGCAGATTATAAATAAGTGGAGCCATAAACTTTATAGATGTTTGGTGATGCAGAGTTTTCGGATGACCATATCTTAATTCCATAACTTCATTAGTGCCTTCGTGGTGGTCCGTTTATTCTGTTTAATGGCGTCGTTTTGTTTGGTATCGCTCGTGAATTTTTGTGTACCACATAATCTAGTCAATAGTTTGTTGACGCAGTGCACTGGACTCAACCACCCACTAGCTGGTCCATTATTCTGAGACAGCATGATCCTCTTGTTATCCATTGTTACTTCTGTTCGACTGTTCACATGAGCTCTCATAAGGGAACGAATGCGGTATTGATGCGACAACTTAAGTGGACTATCTTCAGATCAGTCGGATGAATCAGAACTAGAGAGTCATAAATGTCAAACGTCATCACAAACAACATTCAAATTGTCTGTCCTCATGGGCAAACAGAGATACATGGATAACATGCTACATCTCAGGTCTGCAGATAATGTTCCTTTATGGCATCCACCTAAACTGCACAGCTGAAAAGTTAGCTAAATAACTATCCGGGGTTTTGAAGAAAAAAAAAGGCTGGCTTTATTTAGAATGACTAAATGTTTTATCGTTGTCTCGCGCCCTTTCTGACAACTGCGACTCTGCGGAGTTTGTAAAGGCTGATATAATAATATACAGTCCGGTTGTCAGCGTTTGTAAGTAAGCGAGAATAATCCGGTTATAAATTGGTTAAACTCATATCTCCAGCTGAAAATCACCTGCACTCGATCGCACTCTTCATAATCAGAAAGGCCCTTTGGCTGGCTCTTTTCGAAAGGGAACAATAGACTTGAGTTCTCCTGAGAAGTCCTGATCAAGGATCTATCAACTAGATTGCAAAAAGCGATTCCGTTCATTGTTCTTTCGAAACGATCAGAAACACCGAACACTATTCATATAAGGTTGTGTTTGCTCAGTTGAGTATGATCGTTCGGTCATGTCTACGGCAAGGTTACTGAGGTTGTGGTTAACATGCTGATCTTGCAATTTCGACAGTCTGAATACTTCTGGCCCGGACGAGCATATGCATCACTGATGAGCTCTGGTAAGAACAAAACTAAAGTCTAGAGTGTCATTTTGAATTTGGTTAGTTTAGAGAATTAACTGAATGGTGGGGCTGCGATCAATTGTGAGTGACATACAGTAAACGCTACGTTAACGAAATATTTCTTGTCAGAGCCCTGTGAACAACGTCGCGCGTGCGACGCACGACGAACGGCTGACTGACTTTGATTTGTGAACACGCTGTTTCATAAGGAGCGCATCAACTTGAGTCTCTTAGTGTTTTTTTATATGGATATACAGAACTTTGGTCGGTTTTTGACTTTTGGGACCTGGAATATGCCCTGGCATCTGATCACTTTTGCATGACGCACTGTCGGGTCATAACCATATGAGGATGTTTCAAATATGAGTCTATAAATACCAACCTTGGGTATTTGTTAAGGAACGGTCTGCAGAAGTTTGAATACACCTTGTGACAATATGCGACATAAACGAATCGAAAAGAATTTTACTTTATAGATACTCCTGTGGCATTTATGCAGATAAATTCGCGTTGTTTCAGAATGGGGTGGTACGAACAGTTGATTTTCTAGCCATTGCACAGTACCTGGGTGGATCGTTAACTCCTGTCAAACAGAAAGTCTTTTTCGTGCTTATGAATGTCATCGTTTCTTGGGTAATGGTAGTACTGTCTCCGAATTCTACCAAATGTTCTCAGGGATTTTTTTCGAAGCACTTACCGGACTAGAAAATGAAACGTCGGACATCGGACACAACAAATCTGACATATCACGACAAATCTTCGTCACGGTAGTTCCTTGCCAGGTCGATGAAAAATAGTGCATTCATAAATCAGTGGTGCAGTATACCAGCACTGAAGCATTCCGACCGTCGACTTGATAACTGGTTGTTCTGAACGGAAACTGTACTGCAAAGCGCGCATTTAACAACGAACTAATACTGAGGTCCAATTCATTTTTCTTGCAGTTTTCATACCGCTGTCAACACTGCCGCGGGTTCCTTTTACTGATACCATTAAGTTCACCGATAAATCTGAGGGGTTCTCAGTTGTCGGCCGGGATGGCGAGTTGTACTGATCTAACTGACGTAGTTACCCCAGAAAAGCGATAAAGTAATCTAAGAGTTACCGGTCTCGACCGATCTGCATCTTATCAAAGAGAATTACGTTATCCTGGTAAGCAGATTTCGCAAGCGGTTATTAAAGGATCCGACCTCTAACAATTTGAATTAATAGCGGCGATACGTACCATCGGAACGGAGGGAAGCTGTGTTGAAAAAGAGAAAGCTTCTCACTGTCCTCTGTTCAAGTCGCACATGTAGCGTGTATCTACCCAGTAGTCTCAAGCCCCACTTAGGACATGAGTCAAGCGGGCCCGTAGGCAAGCTAAATCCTGAACAACCTCCGACTGAGGATTTAAGTGCACTCTAAATTAACATTAAAACCACGTTAATCTTTAGATATCATTTTTATTAAGTACATATAGCTTAACACTGTGCTAATACTCTGCCTTTTACGTTGTGAAAAATTAAACCATCCACATTTTCAGACAATCTTAAAATGAACCTTTTTCATATACACCAGAAGGCAGTGTTTTGAAAACTGTGATACTCACCGAAATATCAGATTACTGACTTCACGGCAGTGTACGCTGTCTTTGGTAAATGGTTCGAAGTTTACTAGTTTATGCGTAAACACAGAAAACATTTTCGTTATTGCCATCGTAAAATTAACCGTTTTCTTGCAATTTCCACGAACGTCAGCAAGCGGAAAAACCTGTTTGACGACGATTTTCTGCTGAGTCTATGTTGCTAATGCCAGCATTCATTACGTTCTTTAGGTTGTCTTCTAAACTGTCGAACTTGAACGGTTCACAGTTCCTTCCCGTAGCTGTAGCAGGAAATCTCAGTTAGTTACATTTAAACTGCACACCTTCGCGTTCTAAGTTTCTCGCTTCCTGTCGCCCGAAAATTTAACGGAAGTCCATATCACTAGTGAATTTTTTGATTCTACGCAATATAGTTATGATGGGGATCTTCAGAATCAAGGGTTTTTCAAAGGAGACTACATATTCTGTCCATTATTGTTCAAGAAGAAGCAAGTAAACCGTTTATCTGATATGACGCACCTTCGGACTCGGTACCGCAGATAGAAAGTTTAGAGTCCTTCCGGAATTCCCAGAAGTCGATCTGACGGACTTTTTTATAGGGACGACGGTTTGTGGAACTTGCGTCTTGAAATAAGGAGGGAAGTACGCTGGAATCAGCCATCTGGGATTGAACAAGGGTAAATCAGTCGGAATAGTTACAGCAAGAATATAAAAGTCTGACTGAACTTAGTTAGTGTCAAATAAATGAAAGCTACAAATACTATTACTGAAAAGTGGTTTGATGGATTAGGTAATTTACAAGATACCCAATTGTGAAAGATCTGAGCTTTGACTGGATTTGAACAGGTAACGGAAACATCTAACCTGAACATGGCGAGTTTTCTACCATCTGAGCTACAAAACTCCCCTTGGGGAATTTCACATCTCGACTCTTACCAACCCGTCCCACTGTTTCATATGAAGTCTACCACATGATCAAAAGGGTCGATTGACCTACCTGGATTTCCCGGACAGTTCGCACTTGAATTCACCAAAGCCACCGTTGAACATGAAAATTACGTCACTAACAATAAATACCGGTCAACTATACAACTTGCCGTTTAGCTAAAGAACGTGACCCAACAGAATCACTGGTACCGAAAGGGAGAGCACATTTGATTCGACACGTGAGTGGTTGGTACCTGAACAATCTATTGTTCTGTAATTTAGTTCTGTAGTACAAAGCCTCGCTAGTGAGCAGTAAGGCGCGAGTCAAACGTGCAGAAACCACGAGACAGTTCTAAACAATATGTGCACAACAGCGTTGAAGTAAAGATCACAAACGGGTATGCGCATCGTGCAGGACGTGTCAACGAAGAGACTACCAATCAACCGCTGCCAGCGAGTGTGGGAACACGTTCTCCACAAAAAACGATGTTTGTGTTGGCTGTGCATCTTCACTTAGGTTGTGTATTGATGTTCATAAATAAACTACCCCCGAAGTCGGGCGTTATTTACTACCACAAATGGTGACAGCGTGTCGAAGATAACAAAACTTAGGGTCTATCCCCGTTGCTTCATGTATACTGTGATGTGTGGAACACTAAAATTCTCGTAAACGATTTAAACAGAACACTAAGGACTGTACTCCGTCACCGACGCCGCAGTAAAACAGTATGGCAAAATGCTTACTTGAACCTGTTCTTTTTGAATGCAACATTTTATCTTTGAGCAAATCAATACCTCTCGCTAGAAAACGTTTAATAACTAAAAGGGACTTTGTTAGGATCTGTAGAAGGTCAGTTTGCACGCAACATCTTGCATTTTATTTTTCATTTGGTGGTAGCATGCTTTCATGAAAGTGGTTAGAATAGAAAATCTGGTTTATTCCCACAGCGTACAAACGGGGAATTTTGTGAACTCTTACTTGGGTCACAATGCCAGTTGGTTCGACTTACATACTAAAACGTGATAGCTGAAATTGATTAGATGACTGTCGAGAACCCCAGCCTACAGCAAACGTTCCTACATCTGATTCTTTCAAAAATGCATCGAAGCCATTCCCCCGGTCCATGGTTACATTCTGTGTCACGAGTGTGATGTGCACCGATATTCTGTTATTAAATCATAATCCATTTGCAATACCTGTAATAACTATCCAACTAGCTAACGATCTCTCGGAGCCGTTCTTTATTTATGAAGTAGTAACAAACGTTATGGTAATAAGCCGGCTGAACGAAACTTCGACTGTTATATAAGCAGTTTAAACAGGATTGTATTGCCCTTTATTATAGCACACGTAAATACGAGACTCATCTTCCAATATGAAACTGACAGTATAAAGGTGTTCCATCTCACACAATGCGTATTCCTTCCCAAGGATCATAAGTTCCGAACTGATCAACCTGTGTCTCGGATACAATTTCATTTCTAAATCTCTAGAGCATACTTGAGTTTCGCGAACATAAGCAAGTTACAGCGATAAACGTGACTTGCTCAAAAAAATATCTTGTCCAGAATTGGGTCAGGAAGTAATAGCTGTTGCCCATTAGTTGAGGGCAGTCTACCAGTAGAGTCACGCACATGTTCAGAAACACTACAACATGGTAATACTTTTATAACTGTTCACTTCTGAATAAACAGATAGAAGAATTTTATTCTAACAACTTCTCTCAGTATATCCGAAGGCATGAAACAGCCCTCAGTTTAATGACCTGCTTAAAACAGGCTGCGTACACAAAACTTTTATTGTGCTGGAGGTCTGAGAGGTCGTTTATAAGATAAAGATTACATTGACTTTATCCATTTGGTAACTCAAACATGGTAGCTTAACCGTAACTGAAGTGAACTGACAGACACCTATAGCAGGAGTAACAAAGATACTAGACAAGGCACCGGGAGAGTATGCTCCCATTTTATCTACCGGACCATAACGACATTCGTCTGTCTAGTTGTAGCTATCCTACGACGAACCTCACCCAGACTATTTGTACAAGTTTAATTAGCCGACTCATTCTAAGTTCGTTCTGCTGAAGCTAATTAACATACGGATTATAAACCAATGAACATGGCAGTTTTGATAATCATTCTCTTAAAAGTTCAAACGTGACAGCCTGTTTTGCAACAACTGTTAGATATATCAAAAATCGGTTTACTTGTTAACCGTCGGAAATTAACATGTTGCTACCTTTCTTATAAACTCAACAGAATCAACATCTGTGGACTTTGCGTTGAGTAAATATTCATAAGTTGAAATATCCTCAAGAATATTCTCACGAAGTGTTTCGAAATTATACTATAAAGCTAACTGCGTCGTTAATGTGAAGACAGATTCAAATGCTTCCGAATAAATTCATCCGACGATTATAATCATATCATACTCAATGTGTAACCATTTAAGTATACAACACTAACGATTAGTGTGATAAACAACCTACTCAGAAATACCGCAGTAGTCATCAGTACTACGTTTTAACGAGCACGCAGCGTGTAGATCTCACTTGTGTACTGCGGTATACTAAGTTCACGGATTTAACGTTATTTTTAGTACTGTTCACGTTGCATGACGATTAAGCAGTCGAAAACTTTATGGATTTCTTCACCATAATCCTACAAACAGCCCAAATCTCGCAAATGATTGGTGTTTTAACCCGTACATTAACGATATAAAATCATTTACGCGAACATTAGCTGTTGCTGTATCACGCTTCGAGTATCGTTGTTATGACACTGCAATGAATGTTTTCAGACGTCTTTTAGTTTTGGTCTGACCAGCTATCGAGGATGGGTCTATTTGAAACTGTTTCATATTGGTACCGGTAGGAGTTGTGCCTAGTTAATGACCATTCAGCGATTTAACGGTAAACTTGAATTATCTGTGTCCTCTCTATCAGACGGTTTAATGGCTACTTCCGAAATGAGCTTTACTTTACGGCAATTTCATTCATTAAATGTGTCAGACCGCTTCTTACATTACAGTGTGAGCGGCGTACGAAATGTTGTTTACGTATGTATATGTTCCACTCAACTGTGCTATACCCCATCCATTGTAGAATGGTTCTTTTCAAGAAAGTTGAGCAAAAACTTGAATTTCAGAGATTGAAGTAAATTTTACGACCGTTGGTGCTTGATATATGCGAGCCCTCCGTTTTATCTCAACAGATGAATTTAGTCTCACCTTGACACATTCCCCATACACATGGTCGTTGTCTTCAACCAGTAACCGGTTGTGTACGTAATGTTTTTAATATTCTATCGCATATGAGCAAATAGAGGACTGCTTACTGCTGGTCAGTTGAATGAGTAATTCTATGGATACCGTGCCCTTTGAGTAAAAAGTAGTAATGATATACGCAGATTACTCCATGAAACTTACCGGGTAATTTACATGCTGTGATAAGGTTTTAATCGAAATCACATGAGGATTGGCAAAACCTAGAATTGTACTGGTGGGTGAAATGTATTTTTCTGAATATGACTACCTACCGATTTTCAAGGATGTCTAAAGCAACAAAGCTGTTTCTCATTTGGAGTTTTAGAGCGTACATTGAGTTGGACACAAAACTTCCTTGTCACATAATCCAGTTAATATAAAGTTGTCCGTACCCCCCTAACTGACTTTGTATCTGATAATTATGCGGTTAGGTTGAGGTGGTAGCAGAATCTATGATCTGTAGTTTTTGACCCTCTCGACATATTATTGGGTCAATCATTGGCTAGCAAAAGATTAAGTGGAGTTGTTCTTTTTTGTGTGTGATGAGATTCAGACATTGTTTTACATCAGTCTGCGATTCAACCATGGGATAAAGGTAAAAATGTAGACAGTTTCAGACATACAGGTTTACTACTGGCGAGTAGTATGGAAATTCATTTAATTATGGAGCTAACCAGTTGTAAGGAATCTGAGTTTTGCTCGACCTGAAGCGGAGACAGAGAGTGAAAGCTCGCAGACCAAGTGCGCTCTACCAGATGAGTTAAAAACCACTCGTAAAGCGAAGAACTTTCACACTAGTGCTCCAGTACATTATAAACTTTACAGACAAATACTCTTATCGTAAGCAACAAATGTAAAAAAATGCTATCTCTGTTCATTTGAATGACAACTCAGAATGCTAAACGATAGAAAATGTTCGGTAACAAAATTCAATAACGGATTATGTGTAGCAAGTCCAACACTAGAAAATCATGCGGAATTGATAGGCTGAACAGGCAGAATTCGAATATCATATTTCATTTACAGAAGTACGTGTCACCTTACAGAATCGTAAGCTCACAGAAACGATCCGGTTGATAGTTCTTCACTCGTCCGACATATAAGTGTTTGTACGCTGATTTGTTATTAGCTACAACACCCGAAAATAGGAATGAACTCGAGATTACTACCACCAGCCAACAATCTTCTCTAGGATTGCTTGTTTGAAACGGTCACATATGACTTCACAAGATTGTCGTTGAATCCTTCTGCAACTTGAAAGTCCTGCAGGCCAGTAGATGTTACTGTGTTGTGCAGACATTCCAATGCGTTGGATTATATTAAATACCAGACGATCTTTGTACAGTAACTGCAGAGCAACACAATTCAGCAATACACCGAAATCACCACTGGTCGGAAGTGAGTTATCAGTGAATGTCTGCTGCACTGGTTGTCCAGGCACCACATTCGTATGATAGGAGTGCTCGAGTTATTGCAGTATACATGCGAAACTCGATCTTTCCTCTAGGCGTTTGGTCCGTGGTCTCAATGGGAGATCCAACGGTGTCGATAATATTTTAGAATTCTTGAATGTAAAATGAAAGTGTAAGCTGCAGTTTGTTAATACTATTTTTCACCCAACTCTCATAAATTGGAAGGCGACAGATCAAATACGACTGACAATTAATGGCAAAAAATGAGTAACCAAGCTTAAGTCTACACCAAGCAGCATGCAGTCAGCATCACGATGACTGCATGGGCTGCTGATGTAAAACTTGTTGTTAGGTTTGGATTAACGCAGATTTGCTAGACGTTAGTTACATGTGATAGGGATTACGTGAAAATATTTTGAAGGAGCTAACTGATCAAGTTAATGATCTGTTGTTATCGAGTATCTAGCCGTTGTGGATGTGGGATTTTGAGTATTTCGTTCACCATTTCGAGACTGTTACATTGGCAGATATATTTGCTTCGTGCTTGATATTTTTCTGCAACCCGTTCAGTTAATTTTTAGTCTTTTGTAAGTCTTAAGTCTAATGATTGAAAATAAAATGTTGGCATGGTATGACTTGTGTGACCCGTCGGATCTTTTAAACTCAATAAAGGGATTCAAGCATTTCAGCGTATTCTGGATCGGTGAACCTCCAGCTGTTTGTTATCAGTCTTGACTGCGGTAGCGGAGAATAATTGTTTCCCTACGGAATTTTCTGCTTTGCTAAATTCATGCGATATTGGAATATGAAAGTCTAACGCCTGTGATGCATGCGTTTTGGATCCGTGATCCACCCTGAATTTTGTCAAAGTCGTTTAAAAACTCAACTTCTGTAATTTTAGTATCTGGGATCACTTCCGATCCATAGGCTTAACCGCTAGACAGTTTTGTTGTACCTAATCAGAGGAATTTGGAGGCAGTTGGTGATCGTCACAGTTCTTTGCATGAATAATGGTCTGAGAGTCGATGCGTTAAAAACAGGCACTCGCAAACTTGAGCTTCATCTGTTTTAACTAACAAAATAATTGTAAGTAAGGTGTTTTGTTAAGTTTTTTAATGTTATTTCGTTATTGATTTAGACTGATTATAACTAGTGAATCCAGTGGAAACGAATTCAACTACAGCTTAAATGATAAATTTCAAAATTAGCTTTTTTTCAAGCGACACCACTTTGTGCTCGCTATAATTCTTCAAGCTGATTACACATCATCCAACACGAGATACTTGTGAATTATGATTGGCCATAAAATACAAGACATTTCCGACAAATTCGCTGTTCAACTTTGTTGTGAGTTACGGTGGAATTTGCTCTGTTATTTAATGTCTTCGGTTTAATTATGATTTTCTGCTGAAGTCGCATTGCGTAGGGATATCTTATGAGGACCATCAAACACAAGATGCTCACCACGAATATTGTGGATTGTTTGCTCTCTGAAATTTCCCTTTGCTCAGTGCATGATTGCCTACCAGCTTTTACTGTCCAATTATCTATTGTCAAAGAATGTAGTAAATGGTTCAAAATACTCATTTAGTGCACTATCTTCTCTAAACAGTTAACTGTTTTGTACGCTGTACAGCAGCCCAGCTCTATGTAAGAAGGTCAAAAAACCGTTTCCTCTCGATTTTGGACATCACTTTCTACTGTCTGTTTTTCAAACTATTCCATTCAGATTGGTAATCTGACCAATGTTTATAGTTACTACATTTTCTGACAAGTGAAACGGTGGATTATAACAAGCTTTTTACAAAATTGGAATCTTTACCTAGTCAATTGATGCCTGAAGCAAGTGAACTCTGACTTAACCTATCGCTTCCGGGCAGAGGATGGAACATGCGTCTCCAAATAAATATCTGTTTTAGCATAAGTTGAATTTGTAACAATCATCATGTTACTGGGGCCGAAATTTATTTCCACTTTGGTTAAGTACATATGAACCCTATCTCGCTTTACGGATGGTGGAATTGTTCATCATTTTCCGTCGTCGTTGTCACAGTGGCCGGTGTAATTTCTTTAATCGCTTGAGGTTAATTGGCTGTGAATGAAATGACAGTCGATCTTTGATTAGAAATTATTTTACTGTAATAAACGTTTAACATTTATAATTAAGTTGGTATGGAAAATCAGTTTTTGTCAATTAGGTAAGGTCGTTTATGCACCAATATAGGCCCTGCATAAAGTGTCATGATGTGGTGCCACCGAAAATTGCGCTTCAAAGCATTTCCTTATGGAAATTGTAACATCACCCAGGAAAAATATAGTGAACTGAACAGGCTCGTTTACACTTATATATTAACAGGTTAAACTTATCATATCTGTAACGTAAGACCACAAAGGGATCGTATGTAAGGAAAGTTGAGAACAGATGTGCTATGGAGACCAGTTTAGTCGTATAAACTGGGTTTTGTGCTCATACGCCACATGCTGACAATTTACGAAAAGGTTGCTTAGAATATCCAGTACTTTCATTTCAACACTTATTTACCGAGTACTCATAAGGAAAAGCCACTGACAGTAAAATGGGTAGGATCTTAAAACACACATGGGTGATATCATTGCTGATAAGTTAACATTCACGTGCATAATGTTCACACAGAATGATTCCACAGAAAGGCTTACGGACTGAGCCACGGAACGGATTTTTGGAACGAAAAACTCATCCTCATCTTGAAAAAAAGTCATGCTTATCAGTTTACATTTCAATGACACAACTCCATTTGGAGCCATCACGCATAGACACCAGTATGCTGTTAATAACAGACCTTTTGTGGTCATACTTCATGCGCAGTTTGTTTACAGTGTTATTTTGTCCACGCTTAGAATACAAGTGACGTTTTTCGCAGTCTCTTTCCGTGTATATAAATTCTGATGTTCCGATCCAACCAGTTTTGTTGACCTCATTAACAAATGTTTGTCAAAGCTGTTTAATAAACAACCCCAGCTTTGTTCAACAGCGGAATAATGAAGTTAATCAACAGCGCCTTAGTGTCTTACCTGATAGATCCTGACTATTCTGTTGATGTGATGGAAGCACTTCCCATTACCTACTAAGTTACGGTTATCCACTTGACAGCAATGAGGCGTGCGATTCTGCTCGTAGCTGAAACCATTGGCACCTGGCTCTATAACCCACCTCCTTGTACCAAAAATTGCTTCGTTCAGTTATCGGAAATTCTTTGGCCAACGCCTCACTTGCTAAGCTTAACAACACTTATTGCCCAACTGGGGACTTGAGTATGTCGCATTTTGTTCACAAAAATACTTTTGTTGTATAGGTCAGAAAAAGCTCAGTAGCTCGGTATCTCCTACAAAGGCACTGGATTCTACTTCTGAGAATGAATTACACTAGTATTGCTTTGAGACCAATGGATTATAATCAACAAAAATTTCAATGGCCTTGTAAACTTCTGTATGATTTTGGGTGTTCACTACAGAACAGCGGATTAGAAAGCAGGAAACGGGGATCGGATATGACATTCACAATACACTAAATAAATACAGGTGTGCTATGCACTAGTCATTCACTACCAACGTTCCCATGGCAATGCCAATCTAAAACGTTGTTACCGCGATCGACTGCATTGACATAACGCAGTGACATTTGAGTTTTCGGATCTTGGATCACTAATCGCTTTCCATCTCCCGGAGATTTATCACCGGATGGATCTGAAACTGACATTCACAGGTGTTCACGCAACTGGTAAGCACTGGTGTACTGAGACAGTTGCCCTGAGATATCTATCTTTATGTGTGCAAAAAGATAGGCTCTTACTCCAGTACCGTCCTAGTAACACTGATCGTGTCTGAGTGGCTCATTTCCGCCTCATATTTCCAGTCCGTCTTATATTATCAGTATTATACCTGATTCGTTTTCTGCTCTGTAAGCTCCCCTTATATGATACACTTGATAAAACGCGAAGAAATTTGCAAGCTTCAAACCGTGCGTATTGAACTGTTTACCCGCTCTGCTGAAATTTGTTATTTAGCGCAGTACACTACAACTATCACCTGGAATATAAAGCTGATTCACAGTTAAAAGGTCACTTTAGTAATTGTGATATAATGTTGCAAACAAGAAACAGTAAAACGTTCTAGTCCAGAGTAACATGAACAACATGTGATCCGGAAGAAAGAATTTTGTCTACGATTTCGACAGACTCTTATAGAAGATCAAGGTCGGATACCATTTGCATTCCCACAGATAATACTAAGGTTTCGACACCTGATTTTGTCTAACCCAAGAGGACCTTCGTGGAGCCAACAGTTCCGAGAAAATCGATGATATCTGCAGCACTACTTTTCGGTTACCAGTGCTCACCGATGGCTGAATTAGCAATACGGGACCTAGATAACTTAGATGACATTATGGCGTATGTTCGGCTAGGCGAATACCATGATATCATCACTTTTTACCGACGCACATACAGTACATTTGGATGTGGACAACTGTTTGAAACATGTCGTTAGTTTGCCGACTAAGTTGATCGACAGGACATTTCAGTTTACACTGTTCAGCACAGTCTTGACAGTCCCTCGGTTTTGTGTGATAAGCCTGAGATATTGGTGCTGAAATTACTGACCGGTCCATGCAAACTGCCGTAGATGAGACGTGCGACGGTGATTCCTTGAGTTCACTTGCGTGCAGTATGGAAGATGTTGTACCTTGTCCAACACTGTATGAGTTGTTTTGTGACAGTTAGCTCAACTGCGCGCGATGGGTCACCGTAAAATATCACCAACACAGAGAATGCAACTTTGGACCCGTCGTTTCACGTGCTCCATGGAGAGGTCATTCATTAATAGACGCAAACGACACTCTAAAACTACATATTTTGACGTTTTATAGAGAACACGATGGTTGCTTCGCTCAATTGTGACACCTTTACTTTTAACCCTTCCTCATATTCAACGTATACGCTGTCTCGACAAAAAAGAAGGCATGATTAATTATAAGTATCTAATTCCTCGCCAGAAATCACGTGGTTATTTACCTTCTTAATTAATACTTTTGAAACATCACTCAGTTGTTCAATATAAAGTCGTCAAGTTAATTCGTTTGAATTGAAATCACCTACATCTCTCAAGTTAACACAGTGTTTGCTTTACTGCGTAATTCAAAACTAGTGTACAACAAAAAGAGGAAACTATTGAAAGAACCTTGTAACATACGAAAAACTTTTCACAATTTTTCCTAATCCGCAACTTAGAACTTGTGTACTAAGAAAAGAGTACTAACTATACTAATTATTATTAGCACATAACAAAGTGATTGCGTGGTGGTACGGTTTTCTAACACCCTTTCAGGTCTTTAAATCCGAAACTGTTCATTAGCAAACTCGCGGATGTGATGGGAAATCACCACAGTTTAGGTTGCATTGGTCATATTGGGAAGATTTACACTGTTTCAAATGAGTCGCTTACTGTCCGCTTATCACACCAACTATTCATCGGGTTGTTTGTCCTCTGAACAAACTAAGCGCAATTAACGTGCTCCAAATTTTTCTGAGTGTGATAGCTACTTGTTTTTATCTCAACTGTACCACCAAGACTAGAGGATGCAATTGGTCGAAGAAGTCGAAGCGTGGCTTATCAGCTGTGACGAGCTACGCAGCTCAACAACTTCTGTAACGGTGCACACATGCATACATTTGAACGTTCTATAATCAGTTGCCGGGTTGAGCAAACGCTGGCAGTAGGAATCCGAGGGTTTTGCCCGAATCTCATTACTAATCGAAAGAAAAAAACAACTTTGAAATCTCCGAGAGTATAATAAGTTACAGACATGCCCCATGGACTTGAAAAGAGAAACTAAGTAGATTTTATTCTGAGTAGATATTCATAGTGTAAACGTGTTTCCAGAAGGTTCCCTCAGAATCTTTTCGGTGTGGGCAAATATAAATATAAATAAACCGAACTGCCTCTTGATACATTAGATTAAACGAAACATATCTGAGTGAAGTGGACAAGAAATCACACGGATATCGCGTGCAGCCCATAAGCTTTTTATACTACATTATTTAAAGACTATTAATCTGTCAGCAGAATTACTCTGCTTGCCACCTCCACTGTTAATGACGCGCAACTCGATATTGTGATAATCTGCGTTTAGAAAATCTTCTTTATCATCCAACTAAAAACATATTTATATATTGCGATTTTTATTTTCACTCACACGTGACTTAGAGTTCTGTATAGTTCCATAGCCATTTCCTTTGCTAGTGTTCAACACCGCATGCATTAGACATGTCAAATCTCTTTTAATATGGGTTACTTATTAGTCGCCTGAAGGATGACATGAAACGCAATAAGAAACTATTTTTAGGAACACCTTACATCTTCATTTACATAAAAATTTTGTAATCATCATATATAACATAGTAAAGGACACATTTAAATGACTTTTAACCCAGAATCGCCAGTAATCTACTGTGCGATACAACTGCAATCCTAGTTTAAACAGGCAACGTAGTATCCAATTTGGACTTGGAAAGAAATATACACTGTTTACGATGTTTCGTTTCCTACATACTATAGCTGTGTTAAGCATTCGTCATTCCTGTCGATCTGAATCGACTTAGCAATGACGTAAAAATGAAAGCATCAATCTTATTGAACGAGGAACTAATACTTCAAACATATAAAGAAACCGTTTGCTTGTAGTATCCAACTCTCGGTACTTGCCTATTTGAAAAAATCTATTCAAGCCATTCTGAGGAGCTCATTTTCTATGGTAGCGATAAACAGGCAATGGGTGTTTTGAGCTACTCTATTCCGGTCTGCGGGGAAACCGTGTACTGAAAATGTCGTTAGTATTTCTCTTGTTAAATAAGAAGTTTTCACTCCAAAATCCACTGCAACCTCTGTGAACAATATGTTCCTAAACCTACTTCTCACGTTCAAATAGGAACGCATCACGGACTTGTGTAATTACTTGGCAAGATGGGCGATTCTGTGAACGCATAGATTATTTAATATAACTGCACGTTTTTTCTGAATATCACACGGTTTCACAAATAACTTCTGTGGAAGGTAAAAATAAATCAACTTTTGCGTTGAAGATTAAAAAGAACTTTTTGAAACTAATCATTTTTTAAATCTGTTGATGATATTTATAAAAAGGTCTTTGTTAACAATGAAGATCCTTATGACAAAGGACAAATAACTGGCGTCTATATTTTCCCACTCCTCTGTTGTCAACTTTCGGCTAGTTAAATCTCACATAGTGTGAACTGAACGGATGCCAAAATGAAGGTCTTTAAAATGTGCTTTCAGATGAATTCAACGCTTAATTACACCGGTATCAGGTGTAACAGGGAGCGCATTGAAAATAACGTCTACTACACTAAACACATCCTTCTTTTGATGATACCACAAGTGTTTGCAACAACGTACAGTTGCGTGTCGTGTTACAAAAACACGCTTGTGTTCGGAAGACTGCGTGTACAGAGCAACCTGGTTGCCATTCTATTTGTCATCCGGTAGTCGATCTCTTATGAATGAGGATTTGGTTGTGTTCTTGAGATCTTTGTTTGGTCATGTGTAGCTCGCAGAAGTTGGGTAACATTCGAATTAATTTACTCGTGTACCCTGTGAACAATTACTACACAACCAAGGAAACAAGCGTTCTGATGATTTCAGAAACACAAATTTACTGAGGTTATTTGCCAAACAAAATGTATTCGGAGGAAACTTTCACGCCAGACGACAGAATACATGTGCTGAGATCAGTCATTAAAATTATTCGAGCCTTCAACACCAAAATGTTCTTATACAAGAATGTTTGTTTGTGCAGTCGTTCATAATTGAAGCCACATTTAATTAACGGAGTAAATGTTAGGCAAGTTTTGCTCGAAAGTGAGCTGACCGGATATGCTGATTTTATCCACTGTTACAAGTGGACTCAAGATCAGCTATTGGCTCAAGTCGATTGATTACAGGTTCATTTACTTTGAACAAAAAACAAGATGGAATTCGTGCTGTTAGTTTTATTCCACACACGCAGAAAATCGCCTAGTTGTGGTAAGTATTAGGCTAGGTGTGAACTCACTTCAGTCTTCTCTAGAAAACTTTATTCCCTGGTTGATGGAAACCGTTTGTTCACTGCTGATATTCGTACTGTTTCATTTTGGTCAGCGAGGGCTTTGCTGCATCTTTAATGACTACTACCTGGCCGCGCACTTCCTGCGGAAATAGTGCTGTTCTGTAGGATTCCATGATAAGACGCACACATAAATCGTTACGACGGCGTTAAGTCGGTCGTTAGCAAACATGTTTGTGGAGCTTTCGGTTGGGTGGGTACTCGTCGGACTGTGTGTTTATATGTAGTCTAACATAAGGCATTCCGTAGAATGGAAGTTTTCGAGACAACGGCTCTAAACGTCTTTATACGCGGCTTCTGCAAACCAATTCGTGAAACCGTACCGTCGAGACATAGCGATTGTCTCTTCTGATGCCATTCACTTCGATCGCTTTGTGCTGGCAACTACTACTGTTACTGCGTTCTGAAAGCTTTATCTAACCAATGTTGCTCGAACAGTTATTGAGAAACTTATTATGATACACTGTATCAAATTATGTCAAATAATGTCAAATTCTCCGGTGTGAGTTCGCACATGGCTAGACATGCGCCCATGAACAAACTCCCGAAAGATTGTTATCGTTTTTAAAATTTTACTGCCGGTGAACAGAATTCCTGTTAATTGTGGGTTTCCGTAAATTGGACTGACTATTCTTCTTGAATGCGTGAAGTGATACGTAGACAAAACACCGCCCACTCTATTCATGTCTTCAGCCGGAGGTGGATGAACGCTTTTGTTTGCACAACTGTCAACCGTCACTTTCTTAACTTGGCTTGTTGCCAGTTATCAGTGTGTATTTGTATAGTCGACCGATGAGAATATACCCAGTACACGTCTTTTTGATCTCTTGATGAATTGGATAGAGGGAACTCGATGTTTCAAACTTCTCAAACGAAAGTTCTTTCGACTGTTAACTCCGGGGTGCCAAACAGCGATTGTACGAACTCATATTGGTTTTTACAAACAGTGTGTTCGGTCTGGTTGTTTTTCATCAGATTTGTTCGGGACTGTGTCGAACGGAAAACCATTGATCACTAAAGAGAATTTTGTCAGACTGGCTATTTTACACACAGACATGGCCCATGAAAATCTTCACAAGTTCATGGAGACCCGTCAACAACTTTCTGCTGTGTTAGCTGATCTCAGAAACGTTTTTACGAAGCTTAAAATATAAACTTCCGCTGAGGAAAGTCAGCCATTTAATCACTCAAGTTCAATTTGGAAACCTGTAAGACCAGCCAAAACAGTTATCTCTTACTTAGCTAAAAATTGCAGGTTAGTTTTTTGCTAAAATGTTCAATATTTTGCATAAGTTTATATCGTCACCCATTCGCGAGCATTATTGTCTCCTCTCTGAACCTTATGAAGCGATCACATAACTGACACAGATGCAAGACGTGGTATTTCTGAACCCAGTAAAAGACACTGGGATTGTAATTTTGAAGGAAGCTGACTATCGGATAAAAATGCGCATTGTTCTGAGTGATGATCGGAATTTCAAAGTTGATCGTACTTCAGAGAGTAACAACCTACTGGAAACACAAATACGGGAGAGTCCCAAGTTATTGTACAGCATGGATGTACAACTGACCTGGAGTGTAAACAGTTGAAACCGACTGGGACCTGTGCGTCGAGAATGAGAGTATTGTCCAAATTACGCGAAACTGGTGTCTTCCTGAGGCAGCTACTTCAGTTCTTTGATCCTACCTGTAAAGCCCTGAGCCCCCGTTCTTTGGATGGTTCTTCTGAGTTATGTGTTACTTGGAGAATATTTCGGTGAGCTCCACACAACAGATGTACTTATTTGACGTTGATTCACTATTCACAAACGTTTCATTGCATGAAACATTCGATTATTTATGCAATTTCATTTTAATTCATAATATTTATTATTTATTCTTGTTGGCTGCCTTAAACGATTGACTCTCACGTATACGGAAAATATCCGGTTTGAGTTCGATTGATGTGCTTATAGGCTCATGGTTGATGCCTATATCTGGTGCTTATAGATGATGGTGTAGTTATGGATAGTTCACTGGTCCCAACATTGGTTTGTACTTTTCTTGGAATGGTCGAAGATGGATTATCGATTTGTATTGATTGTTCTTTGCTTTATAATCGGTATATAGACGATATTTTAATACTTACTTTCTTTTATCATTTTATAACCTCATCACATCCGTTTAAGCTACTCTTCGAGATCTTCGTGTCACCCCTGAACAAGAGTTAGATAACTTATTACCATTAGTAAAAGTCCTTATTTTTAGGCGCCTAGACAATACACGTAGTTGGTCTGTTTATCCACAAGTCACATGGAGTAGATAGCATCTACAGTTCTCTACATTTGCCTCGTGGCTCACAAACGCAGTTTAGTGCAAACGCTTTTTTATCGAACAAAGGAACTGTGCACGTCCGGCCACCTAATATCTGGAGAGGAGCTCTTGGGGGGTGCTCTGCTTGCGAATGCATATCCGGTCAAATTTGTCGAAATTCATTGCAAGGAACGAGTGGCTACCTCCCAATCACAAACAACGCCGAAGAGGCAAGTTTTATCAACCTTCCTTATGCAAGAGACCACAATACTGTCAAATTAAGTCGAACGTTGCAAACTACCACTGATCACACTTATCCCACAGCGGTATTGCGTTTCTTATCTTCCACCCGTAGGATGAGTATTTGCTGCCCCGATCGTCTGTGCCCCGAAATCTCCGCTTATCATGTCATCCACCAGTTCACCTGCAGATGCGGTGACTCATACATTGGCAGAACGGACGGGAACTTACGACAAAGAAAGGCGCAGCACATCCCCAAATGACTAGCGCAAACAGTGACTCAACGTGGGTCATTAAGCCAACAACCGACAGAAATCTGGCGTCTTTGATCGCGAAACACTTAATCGCGACAGGTCATGTGGTTGACACCCTCACTTCGTCCATGGTTCTATTATGCAATCGCAAACCCAAACTGTTCAGGTTATCCGAGGCGTTGGTAATCAAGCGCCACGCGCCGGTCCTCTGTTGGCAGAGGTGCTCACGCAATCAGTTTCGTTATCGTTTCAGTGAAATCATTTACTCAAACCGGGCTGCACCCATGTGACGTTAGTTCCTTTCACTGTTTCGTTGCCCTTCCCTAAACCCACATAATCGAATGTTTAATATAATCGATTGGTGAGAATAAACGAACTGTTTGCCTTTCGCATTGTACATTTTCAGGCCGTCGTAATGAAGAGAAGAGAACTTAATGTTTGAAAGGTCTCGCAGTAGTGGTAGGCTACATAAAAAATGACCGATCTAATTTCTCGTCTCACCTTATCATAAACAAAGGTTAAATTTTTGAACCGTAATAGTCCTGATGGACGATGACAAATTTAAAGCCGCACACCTGAATTAGTAAAACCCCAGTCATGATTTCACAAGCCCACACTCAACTAATGTTTACACTCAGCTAATGTTCACACGATTTCCAAAGGATGACGTTATTGTTTATATTTCATTTAATTTCCACGTTCACCTACACACCGTCACCAAGGTGTACGTACTATCCCTAGGTTTGGTCTACAAGATACCTCACACTTACCGTAAAACCGAGTTCAGTGTAAACTTTTTTTGTATGGCCGAAACTTTGGTTCATCTCGAGAATCGTGCAACATGGCAGCAGATTTTACAAGGAACACTTCGTGAGATTTCTTGTAATTTTTCGCTAATGTTCGTCCAACATTCCAGACTGACGTTAACACGCCATCATGCTGTGAACTTTATGGGGTAAATTAACATCTAGGTCATTGTCATTTGAGCAAACCCCGTGTGATTCGTGCAGGTTAAAGTGGATCCAAACGTAATTTTGCACCGAACAACAGATTAGCAGAAAAACAGCTACCAGAACACTCCTTGCAACTCTTTTATCCAAATATACCGCTTAAATCAAGTAGACCTTAAACAAAGATAATGAGAATTAGATCAAAAACTGCGCTACTCTGCTTTTCTCAGCAGTAGTGGACAGTTCCGCTTACCGCAAAAGTCTCCGACCGTTTGATACGTTTTTGTTAGGGTTGCGCAGTTCTGACACAACTCCAGGAAGTACTGGTTTGGATCCGCACATCTTCATGTCGATATAGTAGAAACCAGAATATATGCACTATTTGTGTGTGATGCCTATTACTGTCAGTGGACACTCATATGAGATTGTCCACCTCTCCACTGATTCATTTTCCAAAAAACCTTTCCTAAAATTTGCATTTTTGTTTACTGTTTCGTTTCTGTTTTGAACCCATTCGATTGAAATCTCAAACTTTTGCTTTAGAGAACAATCTACAAAACGAAAAAAGACATCTCTCTTGGCCTAATATAAACAAGCACCTACTCAGAAAGATCAAAAGTCAACGAATAACCATTGTTTCCGGTAGATATATTGGGCTAGTTACAAATTAAACCATACCCTACCGGTGGAGATTCGTTGGTATCATCCGTAGGTAATCAGGGTCATGACCACTTCAGGAAAACGAATTAAAATAGAATTGTAACGCTTTACTAATTACAACTGCAATACTTACAAACAAAATATTGTTGTCTTCCAAAACAACTCATCTCAAATTGAACATCACCCACAATTGATCGCAGCTGTCGCATTCCCATAGACGTTCCACTCGGCCCATTTCGAAAAGAAGCACTAAACTCGAGTTTCGCTCTCATTAGAGCTCGTCAGTAGTGCATATTATCGCCACTGCTGAGACTAGAACCACGGACACGCTGTTCCTGAGGCAACTGTGTTTACTACTCCGCAATTGACCTCACGTTAGGCACGACCGGATTATCATATGTGAACACTCAACCACTTTCGCTTGGAGAGAAGTCCTAGCGGAGGGGTCAACGATTGGAGTTAACAGACAGTAACTGTTTCTCCTCTCGAGGCAATCGGGCAACCTGATCATTACTCACAAGCAAAAGTGGTTGAGTGTTCACATATGATAATTCGGTCGTACATAATGTGACGTCAATTGCGGAGTAGTAAACATAGTTGCCTCAGGAACAGCGTGTCCGTGGTTCTAGTCTCAGCAGTGGCGATAAAATGCACTACTGACGAGCTCTAATGAGAGCGAAACTCGAGTTTAGTGCTTCTTTTCGAAATGGGCTGAGTGGAACGTCTATGGGAATGCGACAGCTGCGATCAATTGTGGGTGATGTTCAATTTGAAATAAACCAAATCCCCTACTACTTACCAGTAACAACTCATCTCCTCAGAAGAGGCCCAATTGCAAAAAATGTGAACTTCCGTTAGATTCTCAGCAGCGACAGAAATAACTTGTGCAGACGCGACAAATGCTCTACCACTTGGCCTACGAAACCACATCAGCAACTCGGAAGTTTCACATTTGGACCTAGTCACTCACCCAACCAACAGGTGGTGGTGGTGGATTCCAGAATGAACTGTTCGAAAAGTCCTGCTTGGACAGTCAGTCTCTTGGATCATCTGGTGGATTCCATACGACTCTATTGACTGGATAGATAACCACTTCCGAATATGAAGATTCTGAGCTGCCGGCGTGGTTTCATAGTTCAGCTAGTGAAGCCTCTAGCTTGTTTGTACACGTTGTTTCTGTCATTGGTTCGAATCCAGCCGAAGTTTAGATTTTTTCATAAATGCATCTGATCTAAATTGTCAAATTTCCTAAACCACTCATCAGTATTGCAAACTATTTTTCTCTGTTCACTTCAGAAACAAATTACTATAACTACGACACACAGGAAAATAAAACTCAGAACGATGACAACATTTCTGTAACTAACACACATAGCTGTTGACTGCAGATTGTTCGCAGAATGCGCGAAGTATTGTCGCAACCTGTTTCCCTTCTCGTATGCCTTTCTAATTAGAACGTAAATATGCAACTGACTTATTTCGACCTTCGTTACAAAAATGTGTACTGTTCACACAGACACTGAATACCAACAAAGTAACTTTATGGAGTCTGACTGATATTTTAAGTAGCTGTGTATATCATGACACTTCATATCTTGTAACTTACACCAAATTGTCACACTGTTTAATTTCCTCTGGCTTCAGAATGACTGACATTGTCCGCTGTCGAAAAACATCCTCTTGTAATTACTGACCGTACACGAGCATAGACGACGCGATTTAACTTCCGTGGGAAAATAAACCTTCCGACATATTTACCGGAAATTGATGTAACTGTAAACAATTTCACTTTCTCGAACCTTGTACGTACCACCTAAGATTACTAGCCTCAACTGTATGTTTCAGAATGGAGGTTTATAACTGACTTTTCTTTCCACAATTTAGAACAGCAATATTTATGTCGTTACGTGCAAAATGCATCCACAACACAATCTTATTGCGGTAGACTAAAATCTGAACTATTCTTGAACGTGTGGATCGTACTTACCTGTAGGTCACACGTTGACCTGGTAAGAGTTTTAAAAAAGTGAGCTAGAAGCACTTATGGCGTGTTCAGAATAAGTCAGTTAAAAATTGGAATTGTTCTCATAGTCCCGAAGAGTAGCCAAACTTTAGCAGCTTCTTTTCAAACGCCAAAGTGTAATCATTGTGTTTTAAACAGTCTTATACAAGATTATGTGGCCTGTCTGTCAGTGCTCCACGGCTTCGATATTCGCCGTCTGTTGTGTCCTAACACCAATAAGTCCAAAGTGATTACCTGAACTAATTCATCTGGGTCATTCCCATTGGTCAGCTGTCAAATTTAACAAATATTTATAGACAAACCCTGTAAGTGACAAAACGATTAAATGCAACCAATCCCACAACGTTATCCTCGAAATATTGAATGACACCTAGGCAAATCAAATCCCAAAAATCATCTCGGATTGGGTCGATTGCTGCGGTTTTTAGCAAGATACCCGATGAAATAAATGTTGCAAACCTCAGTTATTCACGTTTGCAGGTAATGTGGTTATACATGGACATCATATGAACTCCGCAAGTTTGCGGATACCAGCTCCATGGAACCCTCAGTTTGGGTAAGCAAGTCGGTTAGTCAACGTCATTAGAAGGTGCATGCGTGCGATTTAAATACGTACAGACCAATCAACAAGGAAAAAATACCGTTGAAGGAAAGTGCGTCAGAACAGACTGGCAGACATAGGCATGTTGAGATCACAGACCCTTAGGCCGGCGGGCAAATGCATCCATCTTCCATGTTTTAAAAGTCACTAGGGCGTTCATAGTAAGCGCAACCCGGTTTCAAAAGATCAACTAATGCAACCGGGGAAGGAATCACTTGATCAGGAGAAAACACTCAGGCATTGGAAAAGTCATTATTTTTTTCGTTCAGGTGCGGGAATTCGTAGCCCACCCTAGAACTGTGAGTCGTACGTGGTGTTTTTCTCAACTGGAGCAAATCCGGGACTGTAAACATGTAATTCCGTGATCGACGCTTGGTGGGATTTTTGAAAAATTGAGACTGGGCAAGTGGTGTGACAAAAGGGGCCTGACAGGCGAATTACTGTAACAGCGATCGTATAGCATGGAGTTTCCTTCGAAGCTTTGGTGTTCGATTTTCGTTCTGTATGCGGCGTTTGAACTATATTGATAAATACGGGGGAATAAAGCTCACACCTCACATATCAGTAACTTCCTTCGAATAAAGCCTCGCGCATTTGGAAAATGATCAAACCACTACCAGCAAGCCTCAGCTGTCTTTTGAACACTTTATTAGTTAGGGACACCTCCAAAACTGATTTTCAATTTGACGAGGAACGCCATAGAGGTTTAGATGGTCCTCTGATTAAGAGGCGATAGTTCATAATTGGAGCTCACATTAGTTGTGGTATCGTGTTGAATTTATTGAATAGCTCACATGTCACGGAAAGCACAACCGCTCTTTAGCTTGGGTTCAGACAATCAGATGGTTCACAATAGTCCAATAAACTCACTGAGGAAAACAAATTCTTTCCAGACTAAAACTTGGTCCGTCGATTTGCTGCTTTGTTTCTAGCAGAGTTGAAGTGTTTCATGGCTTTATTGTACATGTTGCTTAAATTGGCTTAAATCAAACATACTGGAGTTACACAGGATAACTGGTGGTGAAATCGGACTTGAATTGTTGTTTTCATTCTAGTAACGTTGAAAGTTAATATTGCAAAACGGATTTACAAACGAGTTTTAGAAGAGAAGTCGGAGACTAACGCAATGAACAATTTACTGTTCGGCGGATTTCAGTGCAACTCATCAAGTACACATTGCAGAGTTGATGTCTATATAGTGGAGAAGAACTGGGTTATTGGAAAGAAATCCAAGATCACGCAATCCTAAACGGTGAAGTTGCTCACTTATGAAGGTATTCTCATAATGACGCTTATGGCGTTTTTCAGTACAGGGCTAGATACTAGCTGGAATTAGCAGCGACTGTGACGAACTGAAGGTGTTATCGATTGTCGGTTACTTAACTGAGTGTGGCGGCATTGATCGTGATAGCCTTAAATCATGTAAGCACTCTGTTCCATTTCTATCAAATACCAATCAGGTGTTTACTGTTCACAAATGCAACCGATCTGCATGGAAAACCCTCCAGTGCTGGCGATATCGTTATTCGATTGCCAGAATTTCAAATTACTAATCGGCTGAATTGAAAATACCAATCAACAGTCCTTCTTGTCTGATCTGTCCGTTTCCTTGGCTAATATTTCTACACAATTTTATCAAAGTCGTGAAAAATTTGCAAACAGTCAAATAACCCAACTTTGTGTACCATCTGCTTATGTGTCCTGTGATGAGCAGCATATGCAGTGTACTAAGTTACATCCTTGTATGAGAGTAGAAACCCAGCTCTTTCTAGCTGAGGAGCTGTGCTATATGTATACACTTGGGACTGTTCTTTTGGGCAGCTTCTTAGATCACTAGTGGCGACATTGACAAGTATGTGTTTGCCAAGCAAGTCAGTAAGAAAAAAGATAGTTTACAATGACTAATGATGCAGTTCTTCGAATGGACACTTTACGACCAGTTTTATTCGTATTTGGACTCATTAGGTAGAGATAGCCATAATAGGGGTCTGAATCGAATACCCTTCTACGTTACAAATCAGAGCTCCTGTCCACTTGACGATCACTTCTGTGAGCGTCTCTCGATATAATAGAACTTGTATGTAACTGAACTATTACATGCTTTCACTGCTCCACGTGGATAGATATAACCTGTCAATTTCTACCCTTTGAGGTTTTATCTGCTGTAAACTGGCAGTCCACGATGAACTGCTTTCATTGATATCAACAAGGTGAAGGCTAGTTACAATTCAAAAAGATCGGTTACTTTACGATGCACTTCAACAAGTGTGCACAGTGTTTTCCATCTTTCGCAGAACCTCATACCCCATTCATTCCGTTGATGAGTCGCGCCCAGAAATGAATTTTTAATACCTTCCAACAATTCGGTTTTATACCTTGTTGTTGTTTTTTTGCTGCACACGCAAACAAATCGTGTTTTTTCCTAACATCTTACTTCATTTGAAGCATAACGACATGTTTTTATCATAAACAAATTTGAAATTTACCGGTGTAATCTCGGTAACAACCATCTAAGCAGTATTGTAAATATGCCACTGGCATTATCAGTCGCTTAAGACACAACCATGATTGAGTGACCAGTAAAAAAGAATCCAGAACGATGGTTGATATTCTAGCTGGCTAATATCACAAGTCTTCAATGGACATCATATAGCTCTACAAGACTAGTTCCCAGTCCAATCTCAATGAATGGCGCCTTGAAACAGACTGAACATGAGGCAACGATAGCATTGTAATTACAGGTCGCTGACATAAGCTTGGGGTTGAAGTGATATCAAGTAGTGAAAGGCCTCACACTTTTTTTGGTTGCCATAATTTATGTCCTGTGTATTCCAGAATTATGGGAAACTTGTGCTTGGGGAGACGATAGTGTGCCGTTCGCTTTGTATTCCGTTGCTTTTACGATAAGCTTTTTACTCCACTTCCAGTTTCTTCATGTTTTTAAAGTCATCATGAATCGATCTTTAGCATACATACGTTGATGTTGCCTCCAGACTACATTCAATATTACCTGTTTCTCACTTCAGTTTGTGTGATTACCCTGCATAAAACGTGTTTTGATGCAGTCCTGTCTTTTAGAACGCGACCTATGTCGAGTAGTGTCAGTGGTTAGTTCCAGTGAACACAATTAGGGTCATTGTTGACGAAAATTGTGTACCTATAACCTACTTCGTTCACAGTACCCTATAAGCTATATTTAATCTTGCATTGTTTGACACCTGATGCGCTGTCATAATCGGACTAATTTGGGATATGTATAGAATCAGAATTGAATCTACGTATTCAGATTCAAGAATGACTACCATAACCGTAAAACAGATAAAAACAGATAGAATGTAGCGGAATTCGGATAGATATTTATTTCAGTAGGATGAACCGTTTGGAAGCATAATAGGGAATTTGTGAACAGCGTCGCAGTAGTGATCGTCGCACAACCGAGGTGAACGCTAAGGAATTAGTCTTTGTACGCAATGTTTTACACTGAAATCGAAATGCTTCTTACAAAGTCGTCTATCGAACTGTGAAGTGATCCCCATGAAAACCTACGGTATGTCTATAACCAACATACTCACTCTGCCACGAACACGCAGGACTATCCATTAATTGACAGTGCTTTATTATAGTTCTTCACAGATGAAAACCTTTTACACATAACTAAATTGAGTTATTACAAGTTACAACGATAGAACGCTGACGCCCGTTTATTACTGAAGCGCAAACGAGGAGGTTACACAGGTAGTGGTGCACAAACTCGAATCTCATTCCAGTGTCCATAATTCAAATGAAAGCTATCAGAAAACGTCAGTTCGATTAGGCTTCCAAAAATTCTACTACAAATTCTCAGAATGAGTCTAAAAAACAAATAAAATCCGGTTGGGTCCAGTCTACTCTATTCTTGCTGTATATCATCTCTGAAATTTCACATGCAAAAACAGAACGTCTTTCCATACTTTTCGTGAAGTGTGAGCTCCTGTGAGTTCTTTCGTACTCAGCATAGTATCACGAGTTCGGTTATTTAGCATAT
>LUCH01001172.1:31978-70272 GCA_013368495.1 Paragonimus heterotremus | reverse complement strand
AAACGTGTGCACTGATCCATTTGATCGGCTGTGATCACGCAAATGCAAAACGCTTGTAATTATGCTGCACTGCTCACACACGAATGTGGGTGAGCACCTGCATATGATGATTTGGTAACGCCTAATATGAGTTCACGGGTGTACCCGTCTACATCTGTGCTTCGAAAAAGCACAGTCGAAGTACAGTCAGAATAGAAAAACTGACTAGTCCGCAGGAAAGTGCATCTAATGGGCGTCAGTGTTCAACTCAAGTTCATTCGGTCTTCCATTTGACGATGAAATGACTATGCAAAAACTTACAAATTCTCATCGGAGGGTGCACAGATCGTACCGCTAACCTGATTTCTTTTGGATCGACCTGGATCTTCTTTATTAAATCCGTTTTAAAATGACAGTTATGAGATCATGCACATAACTTGCAAACTTGCTTTATTGCCTAGCATTAGATTCGTACGCATCCTACGTACTGATTCACGCTTGCTCGCCACCCGCTTTTAACCACTTGTAGGCGTTTGATCGTGTGACCAATCAGCTTTCTTCGGTAACTCATTCTCCACATCTCTGAACCCAAAATCATACACAGACGTCGCCTAACGTTAACCTATCCAAATAATGAAAAGACAAATATCTAATTTGTGCTAAGGTTAATTCACCAATACCGGAAGAGGATGAATTGCTATAAATTGGTTGAAGGATTCTGTATGTTCATTTCCATACCACTATCTCTGGTCAGTAGATATATCGAAGTATGAAAGACAAGATATACCTCGGAAAACTGTGTTTGGTACTATTATTAGTGAACTGTGCAGTTCCATTCGTCATTAACAGACCATATTCTAACACGGAGCAATATCCTCCCCTCGTGTATCCGTTCTATAATGACCCGTTATTAGACACGATTGAGAAAAACGACCAGTTGTCGGATCCGCTAATTGTGGAACGCAAATGGAGTTCACCAACCCCATTCTTTCGACAAACGCGGCCCTTTTCATTTACCGGGGATATGAATTTAATCTCACAACTACGACGCGGTCGACCAGAGACAAATCCATTGATCGCCTACGGATAACTGTCAACATCATAGCAGGAACTAGCTTTCGTTTATATGCACTGAAATGATAATTTTCACGATTTGTGGTTCGAATAAAATCCATTGAATTCTTTGTTATTTTCCACATGAAATGGGTATCAAATCGACGGATGTGTTCATTCGTTCGTTTACTGGTTTATCATTTGTGAAGTCCAATGTTTACATTCCTGTCATTTAAGTAGGCGACACATCATTGCTGCTCAGTAAGTTGATTGGTTGAAAGACCTGTTCATAGTCGACTGTATTTTGTGATCAGCTTAAACCTAAGGGAATATTGAAAAGGTCAGGCCGAAATTAAGAAACAGTTTAAAATGTGTGTATTATCAGGTCTTATAGTTTAACGCTTTGACCTTGAACAAATCTATATTGGAAAGCTTTGTGTGAAAATCATTCTCTACAGTTGTTTTTTGGTATGTGTTTAATATATACGACATACTTAAGAGATTAACTTCAACAGTTGTGTTTCTTAATAGCGCAATGCAAAACTATGACACCCCTTCAAGAAAATTATAGAACTACTTTTTCTCGTTAGACCGGGATTGTGCATAGCCACAACCGTTAAGTGAAGAATCATGAGTATGCCTTCATTTACGCTGATCATCAGTGAAAACCACAAGCAAGTTATAACACGCGATCCTTTACACTGGATCAGCAATCTCCATTTGCTTTAAACATGTTACATGTGGACAGGGCGATTTGTATTAGGGTTTAATGTGACGATTGTCTCTTTCCTTGCCGAGTGGAATCAGTTTAAGAGAAAAACGAGGAAAATGGGATATATCTCGATTCAGCTGGTTGCATTCAACGATTCGAATAGCCCCATGAGTTTATTAGGAGTTAAAAGGTGATTCGGAGAACAGTCTGTACTAGGTTATTCATCATCGGGCCAATTACATAACATTTCATATCATCAAGGTTGTCGAGCGAGCAAAATCAAAAGCAGCTAGTCATATATTTAGGTCACGCGTGAATTGGAAGGCAATCAGGCGACAAAATTCACCTTCGGAGGAGTCCAATTGGTAACCAGAGGCCATGATAACCGTAACGCCTGAACACATTTCTTCTGAGCGAACAACTGTGGATTGCGCAACCGAATTCCGATCGCCTCCGCGGTGGCCAGAATACGAAATTTGACTCCTCTGGATTGGCGACTGGGCAAGAGGTAGATGAGCTGAAAAACCAATTCTAGTGAGACTTGGTGTTCTGAGTCAACAGGGTGCGCCAAAATTACACACGTTATGGACTCCATTTCTACCTTGGTCAGCTATGTGTGATGGTGTTCTCTTATCCTCTGAGAAAGGCGCCTGGTTGTTCGACCGACATAACCGGCTTTACGGGAACATGTAAAAGAGTAAACACCAAATGAGGTCACATATTCAGGCAACATATCTTTGAGATGTACGTGGACTACCGGGTCGGATGTGATCGGATGTGATCGTAGCTGTGCCACACTGCATATCTCTTCGATTGCGTTACTTATTCTACGAGTCACCAGTTCATCCAACGCCTTGCCTTTATAGTCTAGCATCATGTAAACCGAGTTCTTTTCCACAGACAGAAGCCTAACTTTCGGTTCTGCTTATCTGTTCAGTTTATCTGCAATGCAAAGTTTCTACGCGTTAGACAAAAGGTCTTCTACAAGTTCACCTTTTAACTTATTCTTACGCAGATTATAAGCTGATACGGTGGATGGTGTCAGATTATATACCATCCAGCATATTTTTCACTAAAATAATAGCCAACGGAATGAAGACAGTCTGAAAACTACGCACCATGTAAACAAGATCAGCGTGTTCGTGTTTTAAGTGCTGGTTTCACAAGCACCAGAGTAAAAATTCAGCCTCCCATGCGGAAAACAAAATACATCACAATCCGGCTTTCACAGTAGGACAAATCAGATACAGTACTGCTTTTCATGTGGTCGACGAATAAGTAGTTGGGGGTGTAAAAAACACGATCAAATTGATTCGGCTTCAATTTTGCATGAATAACGTTTTCGTGTACGCACTGAATAGTACTAAAGAGGTTAAAAATGTATTCAGCGCAAACGCGTTTGTTCACATAAATTGTATATGATATGATAGAATCGCAAACAGTGTACGACCCAGTTAACGAAACTGATTGATTACTTACATTGAAGATAGATCTGTATATCTACTTCAGTCCAGAGAGGTTGGAAGGCACTGGTTTCTATTTCTTTCACATGTTCAGTTTTTACTTTATGTGGAAAACTTTATTTGCTGACAATCCGTGACCGTAATTATTCTCCTTCTACTACTCACAGTCATGGTCGTCCGTCCGACAACAGTGTAATATTACTTCCAAGCTTATGTTCACTTAAACATCGGAGTATAACAACACTCGTCAGAAGGTGGTATTTTTTAAGCTTAGAACGATGTTCTTTCTGAAGCTTTTACGAACACTGACCATCAATCTTACCAGAACCGCATCTAACGATTAGATTAGGGCATTGAGTGAGCGGCCAGGGTGCACTATGAATTGTGTACATAAGATTTACCCCGCTGTGATATTGAGTTTGTCACAGATAACACTTTCCGTCGCTTGTGAACACCAACCACTTCTTAACTGTCGGGTGTACACAACCACATACCGATAATGTGAAAGAAAAATGTGTCACTGCTTAGTGTGACAAATAGGTAGGTGAAACTAACGCTTCACGTAACCGTCACTGTTCTATTAAATCGATGCGGTGAGTTTAACTGAAGATAGACCTGAGGTTCAGTTCGGATTACAAATGTGTTGTTAGGTTCACTTGATTTTAAGTTTACATGACCGTAAGTCATGAGGACGACATAGTAGGCAACAAGTTTTGTTTTCTGCGTTTGGTTATCAGGCTGATTACAACACAGTAAATATGAAAAACACTAACTGGAGTGAGTCAAAAACCGTCAGTAGAGGTTATGGACGGCGTACTTGTTATCGGTTACGCAATCACCGCTCCAAATTGTGGACTTGATTGATTGCGGGCCAGGGGAGATTAATGTTTGCACGAACTTCTTCCGAGCGCAGAAGTCAGGGTTGTGCAGTCGGATACTAATGGCCTCGGCAAGGGTCACCATTAGGAATCTTACCATTTGTGATCTATCCTTTGGCACTTGGTAGACAATCTGATAAACTTCTTTCTTACTGACAGAAGCATCACAACTGATCAAATGAGCAACAGTCGCGCTTGAAACCCTTTTAACCACACCATTGTTCAACCAAGTAGGATGATGTTCACGCACCCTGTCAGACAGTCGCCTTGTAATACGGCCAATGTAAGATGCTCAACACAAGCAAACAAATGAGTATACACAACAGCTGGTTGTAGAAAATGGAAGTTTGTCTTTGAGTTGTGACATGGTAACGGGTGTTGAACGGAAACTCACGCACAAAGGAAGACTAATAAACGCAAGTGGTCAAACACAGAAAAAGTCATGTCGGTTACTTTGGGTATTTTCGAAGGAATAATTGTTAGTCTAACTGAGCAGCAACCGCCAAACAAACTGCATTCAACACAACAATTCGCCGTTAAAAAGATCATCACTGGACAGAACGAAGTGTCCGGTTAGAGAAAATACTCTTTTTTGAAACAGGGCCTTCCAGTGAATAATGTATCACTCCCGTAGGGATGCAAACTATGCATTTCATATGGTGTTTCAAAGTCATCAAATATACGCTTGCCTGGTGCCAGTATGCACACCTGCCAAACAGTACTGTCCCCCGAAGCAAGTCCAAGTAGGTATTCTAGTGCAAAATGCCGCAACGGTTTTACGTTGAATGGAATGCTTGACTGTAACTTCTGCATGTATTCTCGTACCGTTTACTTTTTTATACTTCGAACATTGAATGCTTCCTTATCTGCTGTACTCGCATTGTGAATCTGCGCTATGAACAGAATAGACGGTTAACAACCAAACTAGTTTCCACATATTGCTTTCTTAGAGGGACTCTGTGCAGCTGTTGTTTACTAAGATTAGTCGTATTTGGCTGTTCATATTGGGGACTGGAAACGACTTAGAAAAATAATCCGCCTTTGCTTGATCACATGACCACCATCAACAACGGTAGATCAGTTGTCTAAAAAGGACTTGATCTACTGCGGTGTTAACATAGGTCTTCAAGTATATTTTCTAGCAAAGAACCAAAACAGTGCGTGCATGTTGGTGAGATAGCTACAAGTTTAAGTGATTCCATTGAACATAACCGAACTGAGGGTCTAATGGAATGTTCATTCGCTGAAATCAGTTTGCGCTGGAATGTTCTGAGGCCAGTGTGGCTGAAGGACATTGTTAAGATGGCTATATTTTGGTTGTGTTGAATGCACGCGTAACACAATATGGACACGATGGGTTGCACATTAGGAAGAATGTCGGCTCAATGAGAGTTTCCATGATATAGCCATTTGTGTGGGTTTGATTTACGCTGTGTGCAATGAATCGTGTTCGAAAGTTCACGTAAATTTGAAATGATACAACTCCAGAATATAAGCAGCAAAAATGAAAATTATGTTGCCTGCTGACCTGTCGCCGCGACTTCCCTAAGATTCGGTAAAGTAGGTGAATATAGTTACAAAATGTCTATTTCTGATTAAAGAAAATAGTTCGCACAGGATTTCTGTCCGGATAGCTTTTGTTGCATCTTTACGAGTACCTGTAACAGTCAGTGTATAAACTATTGAAATTGATTAAATGAAGCATTAAGAAAAACTAACATGTATCACTACCATGGTAGCGACAGCCCTACAAAAAGTTGCTTCTGAACCCAGCGCCGATTTGACCTTGTGGGCAGCAACAAAGTTGGTGTAGTACAGTGTTTGGCTGAAATCAGAACGTGAAACATCGGTTGCGTGATCTCACCTGTGATTCATTATTAAACTGATAGACGGAGGAACTGTGTGGAACTGTGAAATGGTGCGTTTTCAAAGCCTGTTTTTCTATCGACTTTCAGATGTACTCCGTGGCTGTGGTTGGCAGCTGGTGTGTATGGGCTGCGCCACGTTCAAATTGATATGCATGAAGAATATTGAGTTTGGATGACTTCGATGGTAAGATCTGGAATGTACTGAACGGACTCATCAGTAAGGCACTATCATTACAGGGGTTCAAGGGACACTGGCTGCAATGTTACTTACCACGCTGATTTAGTAACCAAAATCAAACAAAAAGGAAACTCCGCTTTAATTGATGCTTTAATTGAAAGTAGTTACCTAGTATTTTTGACTGTAAAACGGCAATGCTGTGGCGTAAGCATTAGGTTTATTATGAAGTCAACCTAGTTCTTCAGTTGTTTAAATTTAGCTTCATGGGTTAGACAAGGGTCCACAGAAAATTAAGTAAAGTGTGTACGCAGATCACTGATTAAAAATTAAATCGTAATTAAAACTTTAGTTAGGTTTAATCAGGCTCGACTAAGAATCTTAGTTTTTAGGCCGAAAACATTTCTGGTACCAATCCTGTAATAACGAGTGATCAAATAACATGGATGAAATATGAATTCTGATTATGATTGGTGTATCCTTATGCGGCCTCTTGCTACGACAACTGTACAGCCCGTAAAATTTTTGTCAGAACACGAAGCAACCGGAAATCAAACTGATTAGTCGAATTCAGTCGTCAGCCGACCATTTTGAGCGATTGGACAACAAGTCGAAAAACTAAATGTAGTACAAGGGTGTGATCAAGATGACAGGGCATGCGAACGTTACAAACTTCTACCTACTATCGATCCGTCCTAAAGAACCTACGAAACACAGGTGTAAACAGGAACTGTAGTATGAGCAGTGATCACATATGACAGGTGACGACATTTTAAAATATGTTCACAATTTGACAAATATTAGCTCTAATGAACTACAGGAAATTTTATTTTTAAATTGAAATTAGTGACATGTAAGCAGTTTATTCCCCCCCCAAATAACCATGGATAAGTTTTTAGTCTCAGGAAGGCCTAAATATTCAAGCAACATTATCACAGTACACTGCAACCAACACAAAATTACCGGGAGTTTCGCATGCTGTACTTTCGATTGGCAATATTTGAGGATTTCCTCAAAACAAGGTACATAAATGTAAGATATTGAACACACAGGGCACCGCATATTAGGCTAGGTCCTTTTGGGGTCGGTTGAATGCTTATCAACTAATTCGTACACTAAACCTTATACTGTTTTATTGAATGAATTGAAATCGAGAACCTCTTTCCTCGAGATATATAACAGTCTGTGATTTTCGGTGCTGCGCTGTATAAAACTTTTCTACTTGGTCTGGCCCGCTTTATGGAGATACACTATTGGTGAGCTGTAATAAGAGTGGAAACCAAGTGTAGAACTGCCAACCCATTCACCAGAAGTATTTTTTATTCAAAATCTATCAAACTCCCATTCAGTATACTGCGGTTATATAAAAAGAGGGTAACTACTGAAACAAACTGGGTTGAAACAATCATGTTTTTATTCCGTGGTCCACGGTTCCTAAAAGACCCAATGTTAAATACGATGACGGTACTGATCAACGTTTACTAGACATTGCTGTCCCTGATGTGTCAGCTTATTTACAAGGAAGCCTTTTTAATTTTACACAGATTCTATTTCAAGTACTCTGAGTAACAAGCAGAGAAAACAGTATTCTTGCCCTACGTAGTAATAATCTTCTCACGCCTCATCGCATTCTTTCAACAGAGTCTTTGTGTGACCAACTCGTTCTCTTTAATGGCTAGTCTGCATGGGTTTAGGATGGTGACTAACTGCTGATAGTAAGCTATTCTGTTTTGCCAAACTTGTTGACAAGGTGGTACTTGTGCGTGCACAGACTTAGTGATTACAGCACAAAAGCTTACGTTCTGTTAATGACCATCTCATTCTTACCGTAATTTCCGTTGAAAATAATGAAACGTTTTACCTTGTCAATCAAGTGTAACAGATCTAAGGTTGAATATGTATTGTGACGTTACTCTTTCTCAGACCCCTTAATGACCTTCCAAATATATCTTCAAATAGTGCCTTTCCACGTGACATCGAGTCAGGCCGTCTGAAAATGGATTTGAACAAGTGAAGGACTGGAGATTGTCCTTTAACGACTATGTTTACCAGGATTGTATATGGTCAGAACAGTACCGAGAAGTTGACAATGATGTTGCCTAGAATTTAGTCATTCGTTTTTCCCTCTCTCGAATGTAACTATTCTCAGATGGCATAACAAAGATTTAAAAACCTCCTCACATCTACTACAGTTGAGCCTTTCGCAGCTGTGGCAGTCTAGTTCTTGAACCCGCCTCCTTCCTCAGTCGAAAGTGTATATGTGCCATATTTCTTGAATGTAGTTTTAGATGTTCATCTCTGATTAAAAACAGTTTTAACGTGTTTCTGTTTTGGTGTAGTACACAGTTTCGTGGTGAAACAACCTTTATTCCACTTTTGACTTTTTTGTTGGCCTGGAACTTGGTTGGTTTGCATCACATACAGCAGAGAAACCGGTGTATCTCAGTCTCGACTGACTGTGTCAGTCAGCGAATCAATGAACTGAACTCACACTAAGTCGATTAATGCTACCCCTCATGTTCAAGTGATCTCAGTTGTATTCATTCAATTTTGGTTGAATGAATACAGTTCAATTCGTGAATAGTTGGAAGGTAGATATAGTCGGATCACAGGCGATGTTAATGAACTCATTGACCGAATGAATAAGCGTGTGGGCTGGTAACACGAAGAGGGTCTACTCGAGTCAGCTGCAGTTCGACCATCATCTCTGGCTGATGAAGCCGAAACTGCACGAAACCGATCTCAATGAAGTGGTAATTTGAGAGTAAAAATCGAACAAGAAAATGGTCTTAGAAATTTCGTTTAACCAGTCCTCGACAAAACGTTTTTTTACGGTAAAAACAGTAGACCCGGTTCGGCTGAAAAATTAATAGAATTTCAGATGTAATCTTTTAAACCGAGAACACACGACCGGTTTCGTCCTTGGATGGATTCATCAGCTAGAAAGAGATTTAAAACGACAACTCTTCCGGTTACAACCTGAGGTAGATATCAGCTCGTTCTTTAGTATTATTGTTGTGATCCAACAACGCGGGTGGCACAAGAGTTGTTTATTCGACAAAGCAATACATGGGTTAAGCGTTTAAACAAGACTAGAAACAACACCACGCATTTGCACGCGATATTCAGCCGCAGATCACCTCGGTTGCCACAGACGTCGGTGCTCAGTTCCATTAAGTAGCAGTGACCATTATGGGTGATGCTGCAATTTGATGATCCTTTCTGCATTCTTCCTGTGGCTTGTACGATGTCAAAATGTATGCTCTGATTCTACTACTGAATAGCCGCGGTATGAGTGGTATAATACGATCGCTCACCTTCACTATATTATCATCAATTCCCAAGACCAGGTTTCACAGCAAATGCCTCAATCCCCCGTTGCAGGTGACGTGCCTATAATTGATCACTTGCCGGACGAATCTTCCGGGTCGCAGCGCGAAGAGTTATAGATGTGAACCCCCGAATAGATGAGTCAAAACCAAGACGAAACCGGAAACAACGATTTTTCGCGGTGAGAGTGAATAACATACGTGCGGTTAATTTTATTTCTTCTATCGAATGCCAGCCTCAGAATAAATTAATGAATTAGAAAAGAATTTCTAGTAACCACGCGAATAAATGCATTCATTATGAAGAGTGGTGATGTGTGTCTTACCAGATGTAAAGAAAGGACACGTTTAAAGCAGAATCATATCCAATCTATGAATCACAAAATCGGTTAGTTATCAGCATTGGATGTTGACGAAATAAATCTTTCGGTATCATCGGAATATTTGTCCATGAGGGTTTCCAAAATTCGGTTGATAGTTTCCGTCTGAATGACTGCCCGGTTAGATTAGGTAAGAACTAAAGGGAAACAGTATTTAGCCTGAAGGTACTTGGATATCATATAACAAATCCTGTTACTTCCCTGATATAATAAGCGTTTTTTTTCAATCAAATTCAGTTTGCCAGATATCATCTCTCACAACGTTGGTCTTGTTATTAAATCGCCTGCAAATATGGATCAAATTTAATTAAAGGGCATATATGATTATCTTCGTACATTGGCTAGTTTGGATACTGACCCATTTTTCAGCTAATCTTAGCATTTCGATTTGTTGAGGAGAAGTTTTTCGTGGACGATTGGATTGTTTCTTTTAAATTAATTAGACTGAAAATGCTGTTACTTATCATATCTACTCTATATTTATACATCTATTTACACATCTTAAAAGGTAAGTTCATTTTTATAAAGTCAGAGTAAAATGGAATAATTTTAGAATATACAACACTAGACGATAACTGTCAATAGTCAGCTATCCTTAGTTCGTCTTGTTCACAATCCTGTAGTAAAAGCAAAATGACAGTCTTTCACACGATCAATTTTCGCACTGATAGCTCAGGTGGGCTAAGAGTGTGTAGATGATGCAGTGAATATAGGTTGGTAATAACTTACAGTGACCGCTTCATACCAAGTGATACCTCTAGGTGGTTATTCTAATAGACAAGAATTTTCGCTGTTCGCATTAAAAAGGATTATTGGCCTGAATCTCGTTCGGTTAATCTTTAAAGTCTGCAAACGAAATCAGGTACTGTGAATTATGCCGGTTAGAGGATGAGTACTGACAAATTCTCCAGTCCTGGGGGATGTACACCAACGTACTTGCTTGATAAGTACTTTTAATCTCTCTTCAAAGCAAGGCAAATTCAGTATATTTTTATTGCATATACGGTTCAAAAACCAAACGTTCCACAAAGCTGACCATAATTTAAGATTGCCATGTTTCAAACTGAATAGTCGTTAGCACATTACTGTAGTTGTTTAGACACACAGGTTAAGTTTCGTATTTCTTCTTTGTATGTTTCGACCTTATGCTTGGTGTGATGACCATCAAATCATACTTTAACATTACTACATTCATCTTCTCACTTCCTCATTCCACTAGGTAAAGTAAGATGGTGACTTGTTAATTTTTGTTATATACAGTTCGTGCACAATTTTGTCAGAATAGCTACCGACGCACCAGAGGCTAGTGGTAGGAAGCCGGATCAGAGCAAATACGCAAATATTCAACGATTGGCAATTAGCTGATTGTTTGGGCGGCCCAATGAAAACTGAAGACGTCGGTTCTGTCCACGTGCAATGTGCTTTTGTTCCGCTGAATTGTTTGAACTAGTCTCACATAATCATATCAATAATGACTGAGGTCATGATGAATTACTGTAAGAAACGGTATTTGCGGTGCTGTTCAGCCTGAACCACCGGATGATTCAAGATGATAACGCCGGAGTCATCGAATCAACCTTGTATAAGGGTCAAGTTCACTCACAGCAGTGATCATTCTCTTTCGTCGACCCAGTCGTCTGGACTTATTTTTACAACACACTTGTAAAAACACCCTGCCCCAAAACTCCCTAAAAACACGAAAATCCTGAAACTGTCGCTTTTGCAATTGGCGCTTACGAGGTCATGGTAACGATTAACTGTGAACACGCCACAGCTTGCCAACACCATGCATATTAGTGTCTGTAAGGTGGACTGTTTATTCGAAATAACCGGTCAACACCGTACTGAACTGTTCACACTCCATGAGTCAAGGACCTAAGGAGCTAAGAAAACTTTGCGTCTGGTGGTCAACGATAGGTGACATTCTTAACGCATGGTTCAGATAGTTAAATTCCTTAAATTTTAAGGGTTGAATAAACCAACTTATTCGATACTCATTAGCGAAGTATCAACACCCGATCTTACAGCACTTACTGGCGAACTTGACCATGTTCTATGAGTGAAGAGCAAGCATATATGTTCTCGAAACTGCTCAGCATGTCTCCCAACGTACACCAACTACTAAATGCTGACTTAGGTGTCCTGGTGTTAAATCTACAATAGTCTAAATCCCCGAAATTCAATTCAAACTCACATTCTAGTTAGAAGTATCAAATTTTCTCACCACCAAACCTGAGTAGCAACCAGCTTTTGCAACGTCCCAATCAGAGGCTGAGAAGGCCCTAAGATCCCCACCCAAGGGAACCAGCGGTATTCCTGGCTTCGAAATACCAAGGGCTGATTCCCTTTCATCTGATGAATTCACAAAGTAGGTTTGGTGGTGAAGTTTATCCGGATGGACAGTACTGAAATTAAGAGTCTAAAGTTACATTTGCTGTACATCAGCCTAAGAAGCGAAATTTTGTTTGCTACTCAATATGGGCACAACACTTGTGCCAGCAACGTTGGTTGAAATCCAAACCATAATTGGTGAATTATTTTTTGTAAAAGTACGCAATCACGTTTTGAAGATCAAAGTAACGCCACCTACATATAGGAGAACCGTCCGAATCAAGTTTCGTTCTAACAGTAAATCTTGAAAATTCCTAATGAAATGTCTACTGTATGCCAGTATCTGTTCAACATGAACGTCGCTGAGATTGGTTGTATTGTGGAAAAATACCTTTCTTCTTCCGTGGGTGATATAGTCCGAAGTTGGCATTGCAACAAACTGGAAATTCTTTTTGGGAACACCTAGTGAAGACAGTTATTTTACTGTCGAAAAATTCGGTGTTGTATCAGGTATGTCGGTAGATTTTCTGTCTCGTGTGCCGATTTTCATCCACAGGGATGGGCCTCAAAGAAAACTGCGGACAGTCCATTTCGACTTCCCAACTAACTCAGTAACTCTCGTACGTACAGATTCCTATGGTCGAATGCCAAACTCAGACCTATTTTTGAAGACATTCATCATTGCAAGGCTTATTATCACGAGCGTAACACTGACGTTTTGTAAATTCCTCTCTTCTTGGGAGTTTGATGATAGCTCATCAATTATGTGTCACCCATCCGTCACAGTGGACGTAGCATACGATCGCATGTATTTTCTGGGTTGAACTTTGCTGGCAGCGTTTGATCATTCTGCCAACTTTGGCATAACCCCAATTCCATGTGTTGTTTTGGAAGCGAGTACAGTTTGTTTATAATTTTGCGGTGATTGTTTCTTCACCCTTTTGTCAACAAATTTTCATGAATGTAAAGATTTCCATTTTATTCTGAAGCTTATGATGATCCAATACTTTGAATGAAAATGAATTTCTCGAGTTAAAAAATAAAATTATGAGCAGAAAACTGCGTGGTGTAAGGAGTGTACAGTTCATTGCTGACTATTTTGGCAAAAGATTTCAACAACATGTTACGAAACAATGACCAGTTTTTATTAATCAGTATCTTCATCGAATGTTTGATCTAATAATTTATCGATTGGATCTATATATACCACTAAATACATTAAGAACGGGAGGGCATAAAATTAAAAGAAATCAGCAACCACCTTGTCTGAGTGGAGCGTATAAGAGAGACGTGTGTTTGCAATGATTAGGTGGTTATCATGTTTAACCTACCTTATATAATATGTCATTCAAGATCTGCTACTTTTTGTTTCAGAGGGTAACCTTTCAGTCAAGTGGAAGTAACATATTTCAGTTACATTCTCGTGGCAGTTCGAACCTTACGGTAATCTTGGCTCGATTTGGGATGTGAACTACTTACAACGGTTGTGTATATATCAATATTTCTTAACGACTATAGTGCGTCATTTTAACTAAACAACAGATTCAGCGTTACATCGGACCACATGTATATCGCAGATCAGTAAGGTATCCACTTTGACTCCATATCAACTTTGCGCTTCATGGTGAGGAGTACAGTACTATATTACATACTTTCTTTGTTCCTTTAGGAATAATTGCACAGATCACGCATCTCGACGGCTATCTGAACACAATCCGCAGCATAAACGGTACTGTTGCTTTTAGGTCAGAAAAAGTCCACCCACCTTCACTCGCTGTAAATTAGTGAAGCCGAACTACTTATCTTGGTCAGCAGACTCACTCGTATAAATCTGTCGATTTCCAAGGTACATAAACAAAAGAAGTCAATGTGCAATTGTTGGAAATTCTTAGAGATCACTCGCATCTTATGCTATACATGCAGAAAAGTCGCACCAATTGTCCATGGCCCTAGGTTTATTCTGAACATATTTCACCGCCTTGATAAACAATCCTGTGTTGGATGATTGATCTAATAGTCGTTACTCAGCTAGCTCTCAAAAACCCGATCGTTATGGAGTAGATAAGTAACTTCATAATCTAATAATATAATATTTTTCACCTATACACAGTCAGCCCTAGATTAAAATACCTAAGGCAAGTTTTCACTACATATGCTCCTCATGACTAAAGGTTACGCTGTCTGACCTGGTGAAAATAGTTAGAAAACACATCAGTAACTTATACAACTTGAGTGCTGAATGCTACTCGTGGCTACCTAGAGCTCAAATGCACATTATTATTTTTGTGCGAATTCCGTACATGCGCAATTTACTGTACACCCATAATAGGCCAAGTCAGCAGACTGAGGCTATTCCATGAAGTCTACTCGGATTAATGTTGTTAAGACAGTGCTATTCCGATCAGAGGAAGCGTCGGCGGAATGTTTGAAAATTACCCCTTCTAACACAAAATGGTTGAGTGAACTGTCTGACAGATCCTGGGGTTATCTACTTGCACTTACTGAGTGAAACGTACATCGAGGTTCGAATAAGAGGTGAACCAAAACACTTTAAAAGTGCTTCCTAGAGCAACTTGGTTTTTAAAATAAACCTTGTAAGCTGCGAGCGAATAAATCACAGTGCGTCTTGAAAAAGCAAAATGAATTATTCAATGCTCAGTTGTAGGCACAAATAACTACTACGTTCTATCTGTTTACTTTGAGACTGCTCACCAAAACGGAAATTCTTTTTCAGTCAGATTCACTGGTATTACACATCCCGATATGAACAGATGGCCTAAGGTCAGACTCTGTTTACGATTTAAGAAATATTGATTGATACGAGCAGATCGGGTTCTGTATTTCTGAGCCACACAACTCGGTTACCTCAACTCCGTTCACGAGCGACTGCGACAGGACACAAAGATGTGATGGTTTGGTTGTGTCTGTACAGTTGTGGTTCACTGGAACAGACTACGATACAGTCAAGTCACAAGGTCGAGTTTGTGATTCACACTACAAGTCCGGATAGGACTGTAGACTTTTACCGAGTTCAAAGAAGCGGATCAACCCAAAGGCTTTTCTCAGTACCAAGCGGTCATCGCTTGTGAATGATGATTAACTCGTACAAAACCTAAATTCACAAGCATTGGTCGACAGTCATCTTGCTGTTTCTGTTTGTCTACGGCGAAGATGTTCTTCCCGTCAGTCACCCATTACACATTCAACGTTCCAAATTGCATACGCGGCTATTGCTATTTTTGATTTTGTATTTCATAGCAAAAGCTTTTCGAGAGCTACAGTCGTTTGGCGGTCGGAACAAATGAGATAGTATAACGTTTCTCTCTACTGCTGTTTCTCTCTGCTGGACGGATAACTAGCAATGTTTGAGATTACTTTTAGCATTGGAACACACTCTCTAAGATGTATATCTTATCTTATTGACACAATACACCGATCAAAGCGGAAAATTATCCGTATGTCGTTTTGATTTGTTCCTCTACTAGCTTTAAGGTTTGTGACATTAGAATAGGTAGAAAAACAGTTGAAACACGTAAGTTGTCAGATACAGATATGTCCAGTTGACTCAGTAGTATCAATAAGGTTTGGGTGGGTAGGATGGCCAATAAGTTCAGTTTGGTGAACAATTGTTTCTGAACATATACAAGGCTGGCTCTAGTCAATTAATTGTGATCAGCAAACCACTGAAATTTTGAATCAAGATGATGTACTGAGATTTTGAATACACAAGCTGGGTCAATGTCGTTACTGGTGGTAAGAACGTGTTTAGGGACTGAAGACACTGTTTGATTGTGTGTTTAAAAAAGCTACTGTTCTGCGGTAACACGAATTTCTGCGTTCACTTAGGTAAATGTTACTCCACTCTAGGGGTCAAACACTTCTCGGTTCCGACTATGTAGATTTCCTCATTGTTAATGTAAATTGGTAGACAGCGTGAGATGACACCGACAGGCAGAAAGCACAGGTAGCGTCTAACTGTAAACGAGGACATGGAGTTCAGTTGCAATAACTGCATGTTTAACCAACTTAACTGAACTTTATATCGTTTGGTACATACTTTAATTTCTCTTAAAAGGCTATTATGTGCAAAGTTGTTTTCCTACGGTTACCACCTGTTAGGATGGCAGTTTGAGGATACTGTATTTATCTTTGAACCTTTCGGGATAACCGTTAGAATGCAGTGTATATATCATCAAATCTAAATGCTACCAAAATTCTATCTTGTGTACAGGTTCGTTTTGCTTGTATAAATGGCTTATTGACTACTATATGCTTACTTAAGTTCAGATAGTGACCAGACTATGTGGAGTTCCTGTAGATAATTCTTTTAGTAGAGTCAACTTACTTGCGACTGACCAGTAAGTCCAACAATGGTCAGTATTGTTAGTCTCAACTACCAATGAAACGTTCAGGTTGAGATAATGACTGTTTAAGCGCTGCATCAGATTATCTGTTTTTCGTTTATAACGACTGAATATCCGCATAATCAAAATAGCATCTGTACTATGAAAAACTTGTTCTGTCTGCAGCAAATACTTTTAATCCTAAATATGAGAAACTCTGCTAACAGGGGTCTTAGTGGATTTCCAGTGACTGTCCCATCTAGTAGGCGATAAGATCGACCGAATAAAAGGGAGCTGACACTTTTGTGACGAACAGTACACTTTCTTACAGAATATCAGTAGGTAGGGGAAAAGTGATGTGACTCGTTTCACCAAACTTGCAAACATTGGCAGCTGCTTGTTGTGGAGAAATATCCGCAGACAGTTAACAAAAGTCTATGGAGCACGCTAACAAATCAGCAAAACAAACGTCTTCTGACAGTCAACAGTTTAAAAGAATCCTCAGTAGCATGTACCTGAAATTTTTTGTCTTGATGGAGTAAGAATAGTAACCAACCGACGTGCCAGATCATGATCTGAGGAATTTGTCACCGCCAGAATAGTGCTAAGCAATATTCTATTCTGGCGCGTCTTCGAGAGGCCATAGAGTCAAAATGCCGACGATTCACACGTGTGATTTATGAGATGATGTGAAAAAATCCTAATTGTTTGATGCGAAAACCGAATTATGAGAACTCTGTTAAGACGGGTCTAAGGCGACTTCTAGAAGCTATCGTGTTTTCGTAAATTTGACACTGAGTGAGTGCAAAATGTGTGCATCAACCACTCTTCGTTTGCTGACTCTCTTGTTCTAACTTCTAGGGGGATCTGTGTCCAGTTGTATTGAGTACTCCTTCATTTAGGCCTAATTGTAGCCCTTGAATAAAGTTATATAAAACCGTTCAGCAACCTTTTGGCACAAATACTTATTCTAAAATGTTACAGATCACTGTCCTATAGACGTGCTACGCCAGTAAGCTGGAAATGAACAACCCATGAAAGGATCAAATCTGCTATAGAAGGACTAATGCGTGCGTAAGTGTCTATACGTACACACGCCTAGCTAGCCGCTCATTGTAAGCAAAAACAACATCGAGGTGAAACATTTGTAAATATGATATCAGACCACTTGCAATTACAAGTAAGATGGTCAGGTGTGTTATCGTAATGTGATTGACAGCGTATGACTAAACCCTTATGGCTCAGTGCGGTGAGTACAGAAGACGACAAACCTTGTGATATCACAATGGAGTTGTTTCTGAAGTGCTTCCGTTAAACGTTCCATTCAAAGCACAACAAAGTTGCAAGTGCTCACGCTAAGGTTGTGCTTATAAGTTATTGGAGAGTTTGCTTTCATACATCGCAGATTAGCGTATACCGACGGGTGCAGAACGAAGACACAAGTTCGGTTGGTTACGTAAATGCATTGGTTGAGAGAAAATCTTTTTGCAATTTTGCTGTCCCGAAGCAGATGAGAACATGAGGGCACCGCAATCCTCAGTTAGTACAGAACGTAATTTGGCTGCCTTTTTTAAAAGAATAACTCTATGGTGTCCAAACATGACACTGTTATTTCTAGAGTAATTATTGTACCATGCTTTCAATACGTGCACAATCTTTGATATCATAACTACAAGTAATGGGTTTGTCTTTCCATGACCAGCAGACATGATAGAACTCGTGTCAAGACAATGAAGAGAATTTTATACAACATACAAACAAGCACAATTGTTTACTGTGTTCTAAAGTGATGCAACTAGAAGTAGAATACGAACGGCTGTTTTGCGTAATTACCACAGTTTAATAACAATTTCTGTCACGCAATACAGTATAGACTTTCGTGGTTCATTATAATGCCTCGACTGAGGTGACTGCCTCATCTGTGTACTTTGGCATAAAGACCAAGACTAGGTAGATGACTTTAGGATTTCTATAGAAACCGAAGTTTACACAAATTTCCATTTATTGGAAATTCATTTTGGAACGATTGGTAACAGCTGCATGCAACTCTTGAAGCAAAACAAAACATACTCGAGAATTCTTCAGGTGAACGCTACACAACCGCAGGTGTTATTATAGTTGACCAACAACACGACGGACATTGTGGGCGTTAGGACAAATCTTACATTTAGATGAACGTGAAAGACGAAACTTGTTATTTACAAATCCCCGATGGCAGAGACTTTTATGCAACATTTATTTAGACCTCCTATTGTCAAGCTCTGGAGACAATCTGACTGGTTTATGAAGGCTATCATCACCGGGTTAATGTCCTTGTTTTAGAGCGAATATAGTAGTCTGTTAAATTAACTAAGTAATTAAGTCGATATTCAGATAAACAGTACATTTTGTAGATGGCAGTGCGCCGAGTAACTGAACTACAGAAATCATTGTTTTCTAGTAAAAGATCACAAATAAGAACAGTATACTAAACAGGCTAATCCATATGAAGTTGTAACGGGAATCCGTGAATATAAGTGAGATGTTGAACTAGGTCCAGAACGATAGAAGAGATTACTACAAAACATCGCTACTCCATCTAGCTACTTACTGAACCGTTTGGAGACTGAAAACGCAAATAACTTTAAATATCCACTTCACATAAACGTTTGACTGGTGTGAAACCAAAGGAAATACCCCTTCATTTGGGTCACGATTGATTCTCACAAATAAACCAGCGAAGTTCCAGTCCATTGACTTAAGCCCATGGTGCTGCAGTAGCTCTCCAACACTTCCAAATTTGTGAGTTATCAGCAGTCATGCATGTTAATAAACGACAATGCACTTACGACCTTGTGACCTGTGGTCGATAACTGACTTAGTACGGCCGACGTAGCGTGTCGTTCTGTTTGAGTATCATCCACTAAAGTGTATTCTAGTGCATCGCTGAACCAATACAGCATAGGCTCATTGGCCCTGGTTTCAAGTGCTTCTCGTGTTTTCACGATACACCTGTTTTCACGGCTGCAGGTAGATTCAATGGTAAATGAGATTACTAGTATCGATTATAGAATCCTAAAATGACCGACAATAGAGTAAGTCTAGTGAAACGAAGGATAGTTTGGATGTATTGTGAAAGCATTAGTGCGAGATGTTGATTTATTTGCTGTGTATCAGATTATTGCTTTAAAATTAAGCACCATGAGGGCAGTTTTTTTCAGTAAATATATTTACCAGGGAATCTGCGTGCTCATAGATGGCTAGAGGGGGTTTGGGGATAATTTTAGCAAAATTAACTTCAGACAGAACTGAGAGCTTCCGTGTTAGTTAAATTTTGCAGTAGTGAGGGCCAAATAGTGGTCTACTGTATGTGATAAGTATAGACGTCATGGAATTCACGTAGTGTTCTGTCCAAGTTTTCTTGCGGCACACTCAGCTCTCACTTGATCCATCTAAATGGTAATCAATCATCATACCCGTGAAACGTAAGCCGGCTCTTTGTTTGTGCTCGAAGGTTACTGAGAGCAATGAATACACAGTGCTGAATACGGAAGTTAATTTTTAAAGTGATACCCCCTTTTATTCAATCAGAGACAACTACTCGGTAGATTGCTTTTGTAGCGTCAAGGGAACTAATTTAGAAAGGAACGATAAGTCAGTCCTGATCACGATGACATCAGTTGCGTAAGATATAATGGATCATTCACAACACTAAGAGCTATCGGTTGAAAGCTATTGCGTATAAGATGAACGGTCCAGTTTTCCGTGTATACCAGCACTACTGCGTATAAAATGTCAACTGTACTAGAAAGGATTATGTAAAATTACGTCCAGAAGTAAAATCTATGGTTCTGTGCAATGGTACGAATGTGAATAAATGAATAATGACAGTATGACACATCGTGTCAGCTTCTGAATTTGTTCAAGCTTTCTTCTGACGAAAATTTGTAGAATGTATTTGTACTGCAATTAGTCTAAGAACTTAATGCTCTGGACCACCGGTTCATTAAAAATACTCATAGAAATATTTACAAATTCTGGAAATCAGTTAGGAATTTATTGTTGTTGAAGTACAAATACTAAACTCATCACGTTAAGAAATAACATAACATTGCGTTAAACGTGAGTTATGATGAACCATAAGATGATGACAGAAATGTGCAAACAAGGCAACGAAAGGATAGATGTTAATGTATACAGTTACCCAGTGGGTTCCATAGAAATAGGTTGAATATTCACTCAAATTCTGTCGAGGTAAAGAGATTTACACTCGAGTGAGTGCAAGTAGATTCTCGTCAATGGATGCTTTGATGGGGTAGAAATACCCTAAAGAGTAACGGTAACTGTAATAGCCAATAATTTGCGAGTAAACAGCTTGTGCATCTTCCCTTGAGAATACACAGTGATATACATAATACGAATGTTTGCACTCTAATTGCAGCTGTCTAAGAACTACTCATATATGTTCTTTCGTTTCGTGACCTTTCAAAGAAAAATCATGGAAAGTTGGAAGTCAACAATGCAACCGATGCGGGAGCATTGTTAAAATTCAAAATGATGACGGAAGATGGTGTAACCCCTCGGACAAGTTACATAAAATTTGACGTGTATTCCGTGAGAGCATAACAGATATGGACGGGCTAGTGAGTACTGAGACATAAAGCAACTCTCCAGTACCCGATTCATATTTTCCTGCGAATGGTTTCTTTCCGAAGAAACAAATCCGTGTGCTGCTGCACGAGTTGGTCTTTAGAAAATGAATAACAGAATTAGCCCTTATAGCATTTATAAAGAGGTTATGAACGTCTATTCACTATTTTAAGCCGGGCAAATCGTATAGCGATGGAATCAAGTTAGGATTGTCACAAGGATCTACGTCTGAATCGACGTCAGCCGTACAGTTATTTCCATTTATGGCCTTTACTCTGAGTGAGCTAGTAATTTGGTTTTCAGGCAAACGGACAGAACGGTGCTGAAGCATACACATTGTTCTCCACTGAAGAAGTAAACAATCACTAAGTAGATTAATTAAGCCAAGTTGGATTCCGTAAAACGTGACACAAAGAATCTGTTTTAGAACGGTATGTCACCGCGATCAGCAGGAAGAGATTTGAGCACATATGCTAAACCCTCACCACCCATGACAATCGCCTAAGACTGAGAGGTTTACGTATACGTTTTAATTTTGATACTGTTCACTCTGTTACTTGTGATACTGGCAAGCTTGAGGTGAACGGCGGAATACTGTGTAAAATAGTGGATGGTATCCCACTGTACTCCAATGAAACCTGACCTGTCAGCTAAAAGAGAGTTCACAGAATTTTTCCACGCATTACCTATGTGACAATAACGTTACTTTAGTAGTAGTGAGGTCCACTGATGCGTTTTTCAGACGGACATGAAGGCCGATCAGTCAACGCAACCAACTCGTTTCACGGACTGTATTGGCTCGAACCCTGTTTGTCCACAAGGTCGGCCTCCTGTTTTTAGAAGGTCCACTATGTGCCCAAAACAGTTATTTTGGTTCATGACGTGAAAATTTATTTGAATACTTTATTATCTTAGCTGGGTCTACAGCTCAACCAACAGCCCTTACTGAGGACTATGCAATATGGTCAAAAATCCCAGTTAACGATGGACATGTGAGTCTGATTCTTAAATTACTTGTGTTAGCTAACCATCCACATTTACGCTAATCTTTGCGTTTATCTTTTTCCAGTAGTAGCACTAACGCCAACCTCATGTAAATTATGGAGTCCTAATCGTTGGTCCCGATGACCACCAGCAAAGTGATGGACAACTGTTTCAACTTTAACGGATGTTATCGGCTCCACACACGCCAGAGAACCGGAACCAAGACTCGCGAAAATGTGGTAGAATGTAGTCCAGGTAGGTATTGATCAAAACACGGACTAGCGGTCACGTGGGCTGCACGAAGGTATGTAAATTACTGTCCGTAGCTGTCGCGTCTCATCTCGTAGAATCGCGATTACGATCCTCAGGCTTGCATGTTATTGACGAGAATCAGCCGTGTTCAAGCAGCTGTTCTTAAATTCGCTGATGGTAACTGGAATCAAATGTTTACTAAAACCTTTCTCAATCCCATCTGCGGTTGTGGTGGAAGCTTTCTCGTTTGCGAACCAACCACAACTGGTTGATAGATTTCAACCCATGAGCTAAAGAGAGCGCAACGGCGAAGGAAGGAAATGTTGACCGCAATTATATGCCATTTTGACTGAATAAACTGTGTAGTTCAGGACCAAATTTAATTCACGCCCGGTCCTCTCTGTTGGCCGCTAACTCGAAAACGTCCCTTTTCGGAAATCACGATGAGGCATAGTAAAAGTGATGGTCTGGCAAGGCTGTAGCCAATTGGCGATTCCATATCAAACAAACCCGGTCACAGCACTTACGGGTGAATGTAGAAAATGTGTAATAGGTAATGTGTAAGAAATTGTAGAAGCTTTCATCCCAGCCGTCTGACGTATGTCTTCTAACTCACCTGCCCTCGTGACCATCCTGCCTAGGTTCGTCATTCTTATAATGTGATTTGCTCGGCCAGCCATCTGGGCTAGCAGCCAAAGGTTAGCACTCGGTCGATTTGATTAAGTCCTCTGATTCTTTCATGTTTGCCTTAATCTTGAATCGCCTTTTTAGGCCATTCTGTATGACATGCTGACAGCGGTTAATGTATGCAGTCTGCTGTCTCTCTGGATTGATACATTGCTCGCTTACTCTCCAGCTCTAGGAATGACTTCCGAGAGTCCACCTCTGGTATCAGATTTGCCTTTATTGGACACAGTTTAACCCGAAACAAAACACTGTCGAGGTTTGTTCTGTTATCAGAATTTGATTCATTATTATCAATACTGTCATTCAGTTCGCCGACTTAGCCGTGTTGAGTATTTCCGGGCTAAGAGACGCGTGCGTGACTCAACAGTTCGGTGCGTCCTCATTCGCGAACAGTATTTTCGGACAGACAGTCAGTTATTTGGAATTTCACACTGAAGCATAGGTAAGGTGTAACCAGGCACCCCTTCTCCCAAAAAGAGAAGTAGCAACTCAGTCAGTGTGCACATTGTATACAACGACTACTAACTCACTGACCAGTAGTCGGGGATTTGGATAAAATCGGTTGAACAAAACTCACGCATCACAGCAACTTCCACATTCGGATACTTTTCCAGCCATCCTTTGTTTAAAAAAAGAGGATGTGCACTACTAATGTGATCCAACAAGAGAGATTTTCCATTGTAGTGTTTCTTTTCTAAAAATGCTGGTTAGAACTTATACGGGATTGCCATCAAAGATGAGTGGGGATCAACCTGAAACTAATAATTTGATGACATCGTCTGACAACAGTGAAACATACCTACGATCACAAATAATTCTACAGACAGCGTAACGGTTAGGACTGTTTGTCTTTTCGGTTAACCTCCTGGGATAATCATAATGATACCGTGTTAGCAGGATTTTTCAATATTTAGGTGTTTTGAAGTCAAAATCTATTGGATTGTATTACATGAATCTGTCGAATGGAAAACACAGAAATGTTCCACTTACATTAATAACCGTCCACGAAATATTAGGCCATATGTCATCGTTATTACACCTCGCACTTAAATAATGTAAACATTTTTCAGCCTATAATTACTACCGTCCGTTCCTAGAACGATTTGTTCCCCTGAAACAATCAAGTTGTGAAAATAGTGTACATTCTGTCAATATATTACATACTCAATGGCAAGGAGGCGGAAATATATTATGGTTCAATTCAGTCATGTTTGAGATGGTGACTCAGGATTTATGTGGTGCAAAATTGGTCGATATCTGTCACCTAATATCACGTATTCTGAGACTGATTTGTGGTGCATAATGGCAATTCGAATCGGTCGTAATTAGTTCACCAGGCCTGAAAACTGTTTAATAAAACAAAAATGTCGGTCGACAAACTTACAGCAGTCAAGATATTTTTTAATGTTTTTTCTCTCTTGTTAATCTACATCACGAACGATTGTCTGATACATAAATGGTTCACGTTAGTTCGAGTCATACGAAACCAAAACACGTGTAAAGTTCTCTGTTTCTGTCCGTTAACGCACACAGCAGTCGCCCGTTCACAGAAAATACGTAATGAAAGCAAGCCGTAAGTGAAACTCCTGGATCACGTGCAGATAGGCAAATCGTCGTTTATAAAATAGATTTCACTGCGACCGTTATGCTTACTGCGGTTTTAGAGCACCTTATGGGTTTGCATCAACAGCTCATATAGCCAGAAAGAATAGTTTTAAATGGCCACTACATAACTATCTGTTTAGCAGAATTTTTCCACGAATGTCACAAAATTGTTTCCATCTACTACAGCTTAATTATTTTCCAACTGGGATTCTCATAAAGAGTAGAGACAATCATTCGGAAAACACGAATATGTAGATGGCTGAGGAGAACACAAACAACAAAATAGCTCAGCAAGGAATGACAACTAGAAGGCTTTGTCACCACGTCAATGTTAGTGAGTGTAGACGGCAATTCCGTTAATCGGAGTCCAATTTCCATGGCAAAGCGCCCTGAGTGAAGAACTGCTCCGTTGCCCACACCACAGAGCTTTTATGAGACATCCAGTGCAATTATGACACTGTCGTTTTTGTTGTGGTGACTGCCAGATAAACTTACTGAGGGATTAGACCACCAGTGCAAGCAGATCAAGTTCGGAGCTATCACTCGGAAAAAACAATTCACTGTTCAGAAAAAGCATACGATGGAAGGATTAGCCACCTTTTCTAGCACACTAGTCAAACTAATGAACACCAAACTGGCACACATTACTCTAGCCACTGTAAAGCCGGTTAAATAAACTTCATCAGGCGCGTCTCTAAAATGTGGATTGAGAAACGGCTTTTCATGTAGGAGGTAACTGAAAAATATGTGGGTTTCTCCTGGTGTATAAGCAATAGCGGACGACAAATGGTGGCACTACCTCACTGTGGTGGATTTACTGCTGTATGCGAGATTCCAATAAAGTGCCACATATGCACTCTGACGGTACCACGACATGATGTATGTTACCCCACCACATATGGATTTCAGATGCCCCAACGGAAGCATATTGGCCCCCGGAAAGCACGCCGTCCATGTGGTGTGTTGTACGTATGACCTGTGGGTATCTTCCATCTCTGCTAACCATGGACAGGTTTCGAGGAAGATGTATGAATCACAATGGTGACCACCGGCTGTAATGGGTATGAAAGATATACCGGATACTTTGAGCGAATGGGCCCCATTCGAAGAGCGTATGAACCAATTAGGTCAACTGTTCCAAGAACAGGATGCAAGCATTATAACAGTCCCGTTAGTTAGGGTAGATTTGTCTTTCCTGGTAAATCCCCGAACTACTGCATCGCTTCTACTGCAACCAGGAAGTATTGGATATCATGCATGGATGGACTTTATGCGAAGAGCGTAAGAACCGAACCACTAATAGTCACCGGACCGCAAGGATCTAGGAACCCCGTGCTTTGCCTCGATGACTTGTGGATGCGGCCCTTCCAGGCAATACCCTTGTTCGATCTGGGAAAGCAGAAAGTGTCCCACAACTAAAATTATGTACTTTTGAACCTATATTAATCCCACATTTTGTTTCATGTCACTATCACAAATCGTTGCCCGAGGTGTCCGCTGCAGGCTTTGCTCAAATATTCTAGCACACCAAATCAATCAGTCTCACATTCTCCTATTTTGTTAAGTAACCCCTTGCTTGTTGACCCTCAAACCCACCTCTTCACATAGGCCACAAGTTTGCCTCATTTGTCACTTTCGAAGGAAATCATAGGCAGAATAACAGTGAGCCAAACATGAAGGTGACAGCTTTTTCTGATGGACGCGAACACTATCTATACTTCGGCACTCGTTGAAGGTGGGAAGCCTTCAATGTTCTAACGCTAATGCTGAGAGGTCAACAGGCACCACTTGAACACAATGTGGAGACCGTCATCATCGACATCTGCTGCAGTGCGTACAGTGTGAGATTGTCTGGAGACCAAGCGGCTTGTATCACTGACCAAGCCGACGATGGAATTACCTTAAGCGCAGATGGACAGAGGATGCTACTTGACTGGATACCAGTCAACAGCTGTCGTTGCGCTGTCAGACTCGAAAGGTTGATTAGACCATCGAAAAGCTCCCACCACAAACGTTGTCCTTTTCTTCTTGTAGCACAAGATCTCACAGAATGTAGTCCAGACACAGTTACTGATGTTTTATCACAAGCTCACTAACAGCCACAAGGCGCATGGTTATTGAAGCACTAACCGGAGACTAGAACGCTCAAGTACACAAGCTATGTGCTAACGAGCGGGAGACAGTTAGTTGGCACTCTTATGGTGCTCGTAGAACAGACAACAGTGGAAGTTTGTTGCACCTTTGCGTTGACATCAGCTTGCTTCTGATGATTACCAACTTTCGGCATTCCAGAAGTCAACGCGCTACTTGATGATGTCCAACACCAAGTCAATCATGGATACAGATTGATCACATAGCTGTCAGCTATGGTTGTAAGTCAATCTAGATCACTGAAGTAGATTCCGATCAGGCACTGGTATGCACCATGTCTACTCCGCATCCCGACAACTGGATGTCAAACAGAAATTGATGTATCCAGACTAGCAGAGAAATACGTAATCTATACTTGCCAGAGTGTGCTTGCCTTTAGACTAGAACCCCACTCACTGGACAATATTGGGACGCTTTGGGTACACATACGGCGTGCACTGCATAAGCGTGGTACTGCTTCGCATAGTACTACCGTTCATACAGCTGCAACCCGCTTCGGTTTTGCGTAATCACTCGAACTATTTGACGCTTTTCATAAGTCCACTACCTGGCAAGTACAACTCAGTTCGTACGGCTACTCATTTGGAATTCTAAGATAATCACAAGGCCCAACGGAGAAAACATACTATCCAGATGAAACAAATCAGTGATATAGCGAACTTTTGACAACTTCTCCATATCACCCGAGCAATGGGTACCAAGAAACACAGTGCGAGCGAGGTAATCTGTGAATGCAGTGGTGAGCTCATTCGCAACTTGCAACAGCGCTTAGGACGCTAGGTTAAGCAATTCCAATAGCACTTCAACTGGCCACCCGCACCACTGACTATGCCCTCGAGCTCGTCCTGTGTTCATTGACCTGTTCACGGTTTTTTCATCATCAGAAACAGTCTCATTTGAGACCAATTTGTTGGAACGTCAAAGGCAATCGACCCAGACGAACTCCCTCTTACCCTTTATATAGAATGAGCCCAGCCTTAGTCAAAGAGCTGATGACTCTGCCCCGGACAATCTGAGTCGGTAAAGTCGCTCAAAATGACGGGGTTGGCTAACGTAATTTTCATCTCCAAAATGTGCTTGGGCACTTCGTGTGTAGACCACAAAACAAAACACAGGTAGGTTACGTTTTAATTTTCACTGGTCATCGCTGTATCAGCAACCAGAAAAAAAAAGCCTGTTTACAAACCCCACTATTGAGAAAATCGATTTACGTTATGATTGTAAATCTAACTCGGAACATATCTTTTGACAGCAAGCTCCCGAATCAACTGCAACTTATTTCCAGTTCTCTTAAGTTTTCCTTATTTGATATTATCTGGACAACCTGTTCGTCAGCGGTGTGGTAATCCATGCTTAGAGTCAGTTCACTCGTACGTCATTGAACCAGTTTACACTGAAAAAGGCATGATCTTGAAGCAAACAGCAGAGAGCCAGCACGAACAACGGTATGACCAGAGCATAGGTGGTCACTGCAAAATGTACGAGTCTCGAACAAGGTGAAAACACTTGTATAAAACTGCCAACTGTTGTTCATGCCTGAGCTGCGCATGGCAGCCTCCATGCAGCGCAACGTATTTCTTCCGCGCTGAACTAAGATAGTCGAGACACAAAGAGTGCAGGAGGCGCACGTGTATATCAATCCTCCATTACTGCCAATGGGTTGTGATAGTATGCCACCCGGCTGCATCCATTCCGAAACAAGACAATAAAATTCAGCGTTCAAACTGTCTGCTAGCGCAATGATGGTTGCGTCTGGTCTGCTTCAAAAAGGTGATAAGGGCATCATAAAACCCAGTCTTAGCAGCAGCTGAACACTACGTTGTTTCGAGTTTCACCAGCAGACTATAACTGATGAATGAACTCTGGCGGTGCACAAACCACTAACCAACAGTATCTACTCGATTAAGCATTACACTGCTTCGGAATTCAAAATGACTCCACACTCTAGCTTGACCACAAGATGAGGCTTCGGCATCACTCGAGACCTTGAGGGAGAAGAGCTTAGATAAGCAACCGTTTCGAGGTAAACTCAAGTGTGAAAGGCTCCAGAATCGAAGGTTCGAAATCCTTGGACGTCCACGGGAATTAAAGTGTGTGTTAGACAAGGCTGCCTTAATGACGCTACGATCAGGAGAGAGAACTCTCACCATTCGCAATGCCACATGATGACCACTTTCAATCCGACACTCCGTGTTTAGACTCATCAAATAACGATCGAACTAGCTGCCTTTCGCGTCAAGATACAATGCTCTTATCCGATTGATCATCAGTTCTGTGAGCATCCTTTCTGGCGTCTATGTCACAAAAGAAAGTTAACCAGAAAGTACCCTCTTGGCGTCAATTACCCGAAAGTTCGACCTGCGGGACAACAGAATATGGGGTTTTCTTGGGGGACCCCACCAGGAGCCAGTGACTCAATAGTCTGACTCACTTGGCAGTGAGGGTATAAACAAGACTGGGTCACGGTGAATAAGGCGTTGATGTCGGAGTATTATCAATGCTGTGCGTGGTGGATGTATTCAAAGCTACAATCGGTTTTACCCTATTTTTCGACAGCGCAGAACAACACGCCGAAGATTGGGGTCAGTAGTTGAACAATCAAGGTGCCGTTTGTTTTGAGAGTAGATTTCCCAGCCCACTTTCTCTATGTCCGGAAGACAGCATTACTGCAAAAGGCTATAGTTCCGGTGCATGCTCACGAAAGCGAATTTCACTAAGTGCTTTCAGGCAGTCGGTGATACAACCAGCAACTCTGGGAAGGAAATTGTTTTCGTCTGATTGCTCCTCTTTGATCTGATTAACACGACTGTATCTGAAAGGATAGAAACCTTAGTCAGTACGACTATTCAGAGCAACGCAACGTCTAAGCATAATGGTAGACGATTAGATCAAGCATCGTCCATAGGAATGGGGAAACCAACATTCCATGAAACAGTTTTGATGAAGTGGTTGCCTAAGCTGTAACCGTATTATTGTTCGCCATCACTGTATCCAGAATAGTGCGGTTGAGAACGAGTTGACACGTTAGCGAATGTAACAACAAGGACAGTAACACGATAGAATAGTCACGTTTGTCTCCAGGACCACTGTGAAGCAAAGTGTGCTGTCGGAAACGATAGGAAAGATGGCAGTCGATCGAGGTAAACGGAGTGAATTGTCCTGTTCTTTCGTCCAAATGTATGTGAAATATGTGCCGTTAAGAGGACGAAGCAGTAAAGGCTGTAGTATTCCTACTTACAGTTCTGTTGTTCGCGCACAGAATTTAGGCAGTTGAGATTGTGCGTGTGTACAAATAAGAGAAAACAACCGTTTACTATAGTCTGCTGCTTATATAAGGTTTCCTTTCGTTCCAATGGTTATAACGAAACCAAATCTAACTGTTAATCATTTTGGCAAATGGAAGTGAATGTACAACGAAGTGTGTGATATATGTAGTAACCTCATCAAGAACATTGGAATCTCAGTGCAAAGTGACAGGTGCGACTGATTAACCAAAACATAGGCTAAGTCTCGTCGATCAGCATTTCGGATTGCAGATATGTATAAACGAAAACAATGGCTGCTTCTTGATATACTGCACTGACCACGAAAATTGATCAGTTGAATGACGGACTAGTGACTGGTTCCGAACTGTACCAACTCAAGAAGTGAAATGATTCGAATCAGATATTGCATTGGGTGTAGCCCTGAGATAATGATGCTGTAGTCCATGCCGTTTCAGTTACTATGAGCGGACGCGATAAAAATAATAATAACGGAGTTAATTATGATAAACATGTGACGCAACAAAGAAGATGAACATAAGTGGACTCTGGTTGTCGTCGTTTTAACTACTGGTGGTTAAAGTAACGTTAAGGCCAAGCTACATTTACAATATCCTGAAAAGCATTAAGGTGGTTCGTCGCACTGACTCAAAAAGTCCACAGAAAAGAAAAACAACATTACAAAGAACAATTTTTTGAAAAACGTCATTATGTGATTGACAGTATGGTGCACAATGCAAAATAAATTGACAAGGGATAAGAGAAAAACTGTAGGTAGGTACCATTTACAAACCTGAAAACATCTGACCATGAACAGCACTGAAAAGAACCTCACACAATGTACGGATGAGGATCACAGTCGAAACGGTTAGTGTCAAATGACAAAAATCAAAACTGGTTTCAAGCGGACAAAACGGTCAAATCCTCATCTTCGTCGTTCATGCCACAGGTAGACAATTAGTGCAAGTAACAAACCAGCCAGAATCGGGATAGCGTAGTAATCCCAGTCCAAGGTGATTCGTGGATCGATGGTTTTTGGCGACTCCGTGGCTGTCTTGTGCGGTTCGGAAGTACCGCCAAACATACGTGAGAAAAATTTCACCTAATATACGAGAAGAGAAGTAGAATTCACAGCTGATAACTAGAGAGAGCCAATCAAACAGATATGACTAACAAAACGTACGTTTGAAACATCGCATGACAATCAATGATGTCATATGATCACTCTAGCCAGCGTCTACAGCAATGACAGTAGACTAAATCGATGACAAACAACAGGTGCAACGTCTGACGAGACATCACTGATAATCCAGACAGCCGGCCAAATGGTCTTAATAAGCAAATTAGTATGGCCCATCATTTAGAAGACTCAGTTCATTTGCAGCTAACAGGATACACTCACAGGCAGAACAAATGAGATGCTCCCTGACAGTACGTGACAGCTGACCTCACAAAGAATAACAAAATAAGGCGCATCAAAATCACTCTTGTCCATTAGCAATTCCTAAGCCAGTCATACAAACACGAGGGTCAGAGTGCAAACTCGGATCCAAACGAGGATATACACTCTAACAAAAGCGAAACTCTACTCTAGTGCTTCCTTTCGAAATGGACTAGCCAAAAGACTTAGCTGAATGCAAAGGCTGGGATCAAGTGTGGATATTATTTAACTTGAGATCAGCAAAAACGTCCTAGCTACAAATCAGAGTTCTGCAATCATGTTTTAAGTGACCGAAAGCCATAGGCACTTCTGAGTATCCAAAAACGGTTGGACTATACCTTGAAACCCCCTGGGTATCAGTATCTGAACGATAAATATTTTCCCTGTCTTGTTCGATGCATAAATGTGCGATCCGCTGGAACAAGAGTGATTTTATTGTTCAACCGCCTCCATGAACATATGAGTGCACGCCGAGTAGAAACCGTTATATCGACTACTTGGAATACGCATATCGCAGTATTCAAGTTCAGATATGCGCTTCGGTCACCCTATTTGGAAAGAAAACACTAGGCTTGTTAAACGTGCCTATCCTCAAAAGAACCCGAATTGGTACCCTTAACTCGTGATTGTAAAGCCAGTGTGTTACTTGGCACTCCGTTCATCTCACAACGATACAAGTATGATAGCCAAACGCTCAATCGTAATCGCGTGTGAAAGATGTTAGGCTTAACGGATTAGTATGTTTAGGAGACCAGGAAGAATCCTTCTGCTCATTCTAATTAATATATTATGTTCAGGACATTTCAGTTAGGTTGAAGCAACTGGCTTCGTTAAACCAACTTAGCCACGTCCAGGCTGGTGATTGGAGTTTGAGGATTCGGATGGCTATGAAGTAAACTGAACGATAATAGTTCAATGAGGAAATGCACAGTTGGCGAGCTCCAAAAAGGAGGACACCCGAATCCCAATTTCAATTCGAAAACGAGTCAGTCGAAACACTCACGTGAATAAGGAAGTCAGAAATAAATGCGGCTGGCGTTCAAGTTGTTTAAAGCCGAGTGCCCAAACTTCAAACAATATTGAAAGTTACTCAAAAAGTGTATTCCATCTACAAGATACACTGGGAAACATCTGTTAAAATAACTGAACAGGGTAATTTAGATCCGACCCAATCGCGAAAAATCTAGGCTTCGGCTGGATTTGAACCAGTGACAGAAATAACATGTCCGAACGCGGTAAGCGCTCCTATCAAGTCGCGCCGGGAGCTCAGAAATATCACATTTGGACTCAGTTACCAGCCCAATCTGCTGTGTCATATGGAATCCAGCAAACGATTTGCCGGATTGAGTGTCTAAGCAGGATTTCTCATTAGTTCACGCCGGAATCGACTAACTCCACTTTTGTGCAAGTGAGGTAAGTAATTACCAGTCGTATCTGAAGAAAATGCAGCACATAAATGGTTGATCTACTTACCAGGCCGAATTCGCGTAAGTATTCCGAGCCAAAGGATACAGATAGTTTGAGCAGAGCCAAAGTGACGGGAATTTTTGCGTCAAGTGAGGATTCGGCTGCCAGGTCATAATATCTCTTGGCCAAATGAATGTCCTACACGTAAGGTGGTAGGGGAATGACAAAGATAGAAGTACGGCCACAATTAGAAATGGAATGTTGTGCGGTTGAGAAGAGAGAAAAAGGCACACTGACAGCTATACACACGGGCTCGATTATCAGTTGTTGTGCATAACTGTTTGTTTCAGTTTTAAGTACAATTCTGAGCAGTAGCTCTACACAAATGTATGCAATCTGATTAAATTATTTCGAACTGAAAATGCACCTGTTGTGTATGCCCCTAGCCTTCTCTGATCCCGAATATATTGTGGTCGACTAGCAGTTTCAGTGTGGCCATAGATTCTATTCGAACAACAGAAGTTAACATCGGAATATCTACTCGAGACGAATTTCACAGTTTGTCGCATTGGGATACTTGGCGTAATTATTGTTAGACAATTACTGTCACTGCCTCCAATCAGACCTCAAGAAACTCATAGCTGAACATATGGAAATGGTTTTGTTGTGAAGACTTTGAATGACGAAAAGAGGATAAGAGAGACAAGAAGCTGATCCACAATGGTGTTTCAAACGTGAAAAGTAATTTTCAGTGATTTTTTCTTCAAAATAATTAGTAAAAAATAGCTGTTCATATGACAACACCGTTTGTGCACCATATTCCATACATACATACAGACAGACAGCGCGGTTGACGGCACCCGTTTTCGGAGTATTCTGACCGAAGTCAACGCACGCCCGCGTATAACCGTCACCACAAATGATTTGTACTGAACTACTTACAGTTCTATTCACACACATCGTATCCGGTGTAAATTCGAGGCAATAAGACTCAGTGTGTGAGAATGAAGACCTCTACGGTCCATTCGATCAATTCAGATCAGGCAGATGGCAAGTTGGTAAAAAGGTTAAACCGTTCTCTCGAAAATATAAAAAAATGTACACCTAAATGGTAAGGGGTAAGGTAGTAGGAAAGACAAAAAATATGTCAATAATTACCTAAACACAGGAATATATACAAGCGCAGTGTAGACATGACGAGGAAGAAATACAAAAGATTGAGTCCCTTTTAGCCATTTGAATAGAATAGTCAGAAGACACAAATTACGACATGAATTCATTTCGCACACTCTCGTCAGTCGTAAAAGTGTGACTAGTATGAAAACAAAACCAACAAGACTTAAATGAAACGATTAAAAGTACAAATCGGGCTGGATCGTGATTGGTACTCACGGCTGACAGTCAGTTGTTTTTGTGCACATAAGACCGGCTGTCGACGGCTAATCAACAAGGCTTCAGCATACTTGAGAATTTGTGGGCCGTGAGTGTCCGCCAAGACCTTAAACGAGGATGTGACATTGACACTGTGACCTGTAGTCAATAAGTGTCTTGCAATGGATGAAGCGGCGTTTCGTCCTCGCTGAGTATCACTCATTGGTGGGTTAGTCAGTGCGAAATGAATTCATATCGTAATTTGTGTCTTCTGACTATTCTATTCAAATACAAAAGACTTCAGTTTGAACTGAAAAATAAAAAGGACCTTCATAATACAATGTATCAATAAAGCTGGAGAAAAGAAAAGGTATCAGGCCAGCATAGCTAACACTTTTGGAAAGGGGAGTGAGGCGACTTAATAAATGACGATAGTGGTTGGTGGATGCGAACGAGAAAAATAGACAGCAGATAATTTACTTGAGCCATACGTACTCGTCGTCTCCTCTCTGACGATGGACTATGGCTGTGTTAATGACCTAACAATCCGAGACAGCCAGTGCATTTTCGGCAACATTCATCTCAACTCTATATAATCATGTCACTACGACCTATAACATCTATAGCTCCTATGCGTGTCATGCATTTGAATTCTTTGAAGCTTACGATGCCCATCCAGATGGTATTCTACCAGACGATCTGGTTCAAGCCCAAACCTTACCAAGATCTAAAATCGACATTACGACGCGAAAAACTTACTTGCATAACATCCTGATAACGTAGCTTCTGAACACCAGGATATCGCCTACCTGTTTTCACTTGCCCGTGCAGCAGCTGCTGAGGAATCCGGTCGCCGCTCATCCAACGAAACTGATTGAATATCAGAATGACTTCAATCTTATCCGAGTCCATTCGCCGAAGTACCTCGGTGCTCGGAACTACGTCCGGTCACCGAAAACCCAAAACGCATCCTAGACACTTCAGATGGAAGCGGATCAGACAAGGCACATTCTGTTGATACAATGTCGAGAGTTTCACCGCCGTAAAACAGCGGAAGCATCGCCACTGAGTGATAGACAAACGGCTTCATTTCTATTTTCGGGCTGCGATTCTTCCAGACAGGTCTTTCGAAGAGTTCAAAGGATGCGCTAGCTCTTGCCGTAGGGGTCCGCAATTCGCGGTCCACAGGCACATCTGTCGACAGATTGCTACGCAAGTAGCGGAAGTCTGTGCAACCATTCACAATGTCTCCCTTGACAGGGATTCCGGGGGAAGGCACAACATCTCCGCCCGGAGAAAGGTGAGAAATAAAACATGTTTCATTGGTATTTATATCAAAACCAAATTTGGATACCGCAGTAGTGGAAGCCACGACCAGTCGTTGAGGTTCTTCTTCGTTGTGTGCAAACAGAACACTATTATCTGTAAACAATAGTATGCGCATTGCCGAATTACAATGCCGACCTGACAAGCCAAAGCGTTGGATAGTTAGCAAGCGGCCATCCGTGTGGTACTCAACTTTCACATGATCCTTAGAATTCTGAAGACCAACTGTTAGCATTGCAGTTAAACATAAATTAAACAGGGCCTGAACTAAGACACAACACTGCTTAATGTTTAAGATAATGTCAAAATCGTCAGAAGTTGATCCACACGATCACACCTTTGCCCTGATATCTGCATGTAACAGTCTAATTAAACAGGCGAACTTGCCTGAATATTTAATTATACTAAGCACCGTCCACAATCCCTTACAGCTCACGGAATCAAACGTCTAGGTGAAATCAACAAACAGGGCATATAGTAGCTGGTTGTGTTCTTGACATTTCTCCCGGACCTGTCGACCACTGAACACCATCTTGATTGTACTGCGAATCCCCCGGAATTCACTGTTCCTCAGGGACACTGACCTCCAGAACTCCCGCAATAAATCGGTCCAACGGGAGTAATGCTTGTACTTTTCCAGCGCAGCTCAATATAATGATGCCCTAGTAACTGTCGGTGCATTGTTTGCTATATTTATTTTTAAACAAAGGTACTATCAAGGCATCCTTGAATTTTTGAGGGAGTGCTTTCTACTCTCAGATGGAAGAAACTACCTGAAACAAAGCACATTCCAAAACCTGACCACCATGCTTCAAAAGTTCCACCTTTACTCTTCTCTCGTACCAAACTGGAAATGTATTGTTGCCGCCGAATCAATTTTGGGTGTCTCCGGCGCTGGAAAACCATCGACTCGATGACTTTTACTATGATCCGTTTTTTGAGGTGTTGCCACATATCGTCAGAGGTAATGGGTAGGGAAGCGTTTTTTAGGCAAACGGCGACAGCATGTTGAAATATCATCTTCATCTCTGAATCCGCTCGCATGTGATGCAGAAGCTATATGTGAGCTGGATAATGTTATCAGTCGCGAAATAGAAGGTTGCTCAAATATACATCAACAGACTGCACCGTAGCTCATACAAACAGTTCACTTAACGCGGGTTGACTGGCGGACACAGTGATGTTCTGATACGAGCTGACATGCACTCTTCTCACAAACGAATCGGTAATCCGATGTGCAAAGCAAGATAGGATGCAATTCTACGTACTCATAAATACGGTATACAATCTCGCGAGCGTAAATACTCCCGCATAACAAAGTTTTACCTAGAAAGGTCGACGTCTCACTTAGCACAGCTCTCCGGAGTAACGCAGCAAGCAAGCCTGATCTAAGGCAACAAAAAGGAAATCACGTATACCGTACGCGTATAGTGAAAGTACCTCCGACGATCTTGAAACGTCGAAAGAGCAGAGAAATGAGAATTGTCGTTCAGCTTCGTCTTGTTCATTCAAGCTGTGTTTTGGGGGGCAAATTATCGTACCACCGGCAAGGAAGGGGGCTGCTGACAACGAAGCCCCATTTTTAACTGTGCAATAAAATTCCATTATGTCGATCGTTACACACTACCTGCGCTTAGACAACGGCATTTTAATCAAACACAAGTCAAAGTGGTGTGCAGCCTAAGTTTGGTTTTGGCTTTCTGAGAACTCATTCGCATGACACACGGCTTCGTTTACAGGTTGTCTTAGAGTAGGAAGATTAATTGATGGAATAATGTAGTGATCCAGAAATTTTGACTTTCTGGTTCGCAACTTCCGACCTATGTCAGGATAAATCAAGTGTAAAATTCGACTGTGACATTCACAGATAGGATGAACTGGAATTGTGAAATAATAAGCGTTAGGTACGAAGCACATTGTTGTTGTCGCTAAACCGACAAAAAACAGAGGCGTTGCAGTGTGGTTTGAATAGCCAAGTTTAGTTGTGCTATGGAATTATGCACAAGAGAGTTACAGATAATGAAGGTCTGATGACGTGATCCTTGCTGACGAAACAAGCTGCGTCTACAAAAAGGTAATCAGTAGTCAACGTATAAGACCAACAGCACCTGCATTGTCTATCCGATACTGTTTATACACTTCGGGTGTATCCACAGCCGCTGTTACAGGTCAGGTTGGAGTGGGTGTAGTCATTAGCTTGACGGCCGCAGCCTCATTGGTAGATAGGATTCCTGTTAACAGTAGACTTTGTGCCGTCCACCTGACAGGTTCCGTTAAGGCCAGCTCCAGACGCAAGACTTTCAGAAATTTATTCATTGTGTCTGCTTACGCTCTTACCGACTGTAGTGACGTCCGCGTCAAAGACGCATTTTACTCGGATCTGGCCTCTCTCCTTCAGTCGACATGTGGCTCTACTATAGCCGTGCTGGCCGGAGATATGAATGCCCAAGTGGATCGCCTTGGTGAGGCCGAATCTCGTTTAGGTGGCAGGTTTGGGATAGCGTCACATCGGTCAGATAATGGTGGGCGATTGTTGCAGCTGTGCGCTGAGTATAAGCTATTTTTGGCCAGCGCTAGTTTTAGGCACCTGGCGTGTCATTGCTATACTAGGCGCCCACCTGCTCCGAATCAGGCCTGGTCTCAGATAGACCACATAGCTGTTAGTTA